>BMAO01036513.1:0-99281 GCA_019973975.1 Trichonephila clavata | reverse complement strand
CTTCCAAAAATCATGCATAGAGTAAGAATTATATTATTATTATCAAAAAACGGTGAATATCTCACTAAATATTTACAAGAATTTTTAGTACTGTATAAACCAGAATGAAAGCTTATTCTTATATAGGTTTTAAAATATCCATCATGTTTTAAGTTTTCAGTGTTTAAAAGCATTGTTTAAAATAGTTCGTCTGCACATCTTCAAATGAAACTAACCCCTTTCCTATGAATAATGACACTTTGATTGAATAACATTTCACGAAATATAAACCAAATTATCTGATGGAGAAAATATGCAAACCACAAAGGTTTCAAGAGTCTTGTCTTAGTCGTTATCATCTGACCCACGAAAAATAAAACTTTAAGTACAACTTTCAAGAAATCGAATAAAATTTGTATGCCTGGTAAACCACTGTATAGCTGAATTTCAGATATATTGTTTTAATCTTCAAAATGATGACTAATACATTTTCATAAAATATTCTTCTAATAAAAAAGTTAATAACTCACTATATCCAAATGGTATTCGTTGAATATTTGTTTCTGTTATAAGAAACAATGAAATTTTTTACAGTTTTGATATTATTTAAATTAGGAGAAAGTAACTTTTTAAAAGATGCAAATGGGGCCTTTTTTTAGTGCTAGTATTTTCAACTCACAGGCACAGGGAAATATGTTTGATGAAAATTTATAAGAAAGCTTAGTGTGAACTTTTGTTATAAATAATGTTAGGTCCAATAATGACTTTGAGAGATTTTTCACATCTATTTCTCTTATAAGCAAGAAAACTAGTTATACTGCTCACATCTTAGAAAATTGCTGAAGAATATGATATAACTAAGAATCAAATAATGACAAAGAAGACAATGAAGACCAGAATTACAAACCTACTGCACATGAATAGGCTGAGACCACCCAAGCTCTGAGAACTGTGTATAAAACGGTTTCTTGTAAAAATGTATTCAAATGTGTATTTGGTGGATTTTGAGGATTAATAAGGAGTCAATAAGCGTTATCAGAATTACTGAGTGAGAGATGATGATAAATTTGAAAGACGCCGTAACATCAGTCTCCTGAGTGAAAATGCAAAATTACCACTACTTAAAAGGAGTAATGACCCAACAGTGATAAGGTCCAAGAAATATATCATGTGGGACCGAACGAGTCGAAGATACAGCAAGGTGTCTTGCAACATGGTGTCATAAAAGAATGATAAGTACCTCATTCGCATGGTGGTGAGGGCTCGTTCAGCGTACGTTGCAATATATTCAGAGCAAGTCATTAGCGGTGCGTCATTGTTTATCCTAAGGATTAGTCAGGATTATCTGGTATGCCAAGCACATTTCCTATGCAAGATTAACGTGATTGTGAATCACTGATCCTTCAGATAACAATAATACAACAATTCCAATGGTAAGGCCGATTGGTCCAAACATCATAAATAAAGCTCATTGAATCTGACTATACCGATTGCACTGTATTCTCCATTTATATGGATGGCTGATCCCAGCATACTATTCAGAAATGTGACCAGCAGACTATCATTTAAGAAGCTGTGAAATCTGGAATACTACACCTTTCAGCACCACTTTCAGTGCAGATACACTTCATTTCTTCCATGGCCAAATATATGGCCTGGAGGTGTCACTTGGGCTCCTTTCACACTAAACGAACTTGTAGAAGGAAATCAACCCGAATCTCAGTCAATGAGACTAACCAGGATTTGGCTTTGTAGTTTCTAAATTCATAAATAAGCTTTAAAATTATCTCACTTGGGACGTCGAAACCAATTCAATCCATCTTCATTATCATTCCATGCGATTCCATATCAAATTTTCTTCTAAGCATGCATCTCAGAAGTCAGAGATGATGTAATGTCAAGTTTTTAGAAAGTGACTAGAGATGAGCCACTTGTTGATCTATGTTTTGTATTTGTAGGAACTCATGACAATAATGAGGTTTTCATGGGTCTGATGCCAGGTCGGCTTTTACCGAGGTATAACTTGATACTCATGTTAATTTCCTTCTTTCTGATGCTTACCACTTTTATGGGTGTAACGCGCACGATGGGAGTGCATGCCCTTGAGGTGCACTGCTTCTGGGTTTAACATTTTCCTTCTACAAAATCAGCACATCCAATAACATTTGAAACATTTGACTTCTTTGTTTCTTTCCTCTCCTAGAACTGATGCTGGGCCTGGCTTTACCGAGTGAATAACTTATATAATCCCAGGGAATTTCTTTTTCCTCATGTCGATAGCACTCTGGTGCAAAGGCAGTAGCGATGTCAGTAATTTCTTAATCCATGGGGCCACAAAACCCTTTCGAAATTTGTCTGTGTTGTGTGGTAATTAGGAGAGGTGAAGCTCAGGTGTCGTCCCTGTCACTTGACTGTTGAAACCTCAATGTCCAATGCCAAAACCCTGAGTAGGTGGAAGAAAAGACTTCAGAAAATCACTCACCAATTTTGAATCTTTCGTTGTACTTTAGCCCCGAAATGAAAACTGCATTTCTTTAAAATAATTGTATGTTGAAAAGACAGAAAATTGAAATTTTTCAAATTACAAAGTTTCACTATTTTAAACTTAAAGAAAATTGAGAGGACTTTTAAAATGTTTGATACGGGAAAAGATATTCATGCAATTATCTTTTCAACAGAAGAAATTCATTAAATGACATCAAGTGCATTGAGTGTTTTGCCATGGTCTTCGTCTAAAAACTGAAATGTACATTGACATTCACTAATTCTGTACTGCACTTCGCAAAACTCCAAAATTCTTCCCAATGTTTTTAAACTCTTTCAAGGATCGCAAAATTGGTACTTTACGAAAATCAAAAATTTAAATCCGTATTTTAAGCAATTTTTAATTAAATAGATTGTAGATGATATTTTTAAAGCACACACGTGAAAAAGTTTCAAAGTGATAATTAATAATAGTTAAAGATCAGCAATGCTGAATAAAATTTATTCACATTTAAAATCGCAGAAAAAGTTTTATCATTTTACTTTAAATGAATGACGAAAAGAAAGGCTTGAAGTTATTATGGAATAGATTTAATAACATTTGAAAATAACTAAATGCAAATTGATTTAGAATTTTCATAAAACGCATAAACTATTTTGATGTTTGATTTTAAAAATCATTTTTATACAGATATTTTAGGGAATCTAAAGCCACAAAATAATTCTAGGTTTCTATTAATCAATCAACTGCATTACAGTTAGCTTGAAAATGTTCTAGAACGTATTTTATCCTAAATAATAAGGATATACTTTTATTAACTATACAATTAATTTAATAACAAAATAATAGAACATTCCTTTGATTTTAAAAATTATATTAATTTAAATCCATTATCAATAAATACAATAAAAATTCCCAAGGATAGTCTTGAAATGTTTGGATGTTTGATTAAACATATGTAAGTGTTAAAACAATTTTAAAAACCTAGTTATAAGATAAATATCTACTGAAAAACATTCAAAAAGAAAATAATACCATTTGAGAAAAACATATTCTTTTAAGTCGAATTTTATAGTTTTCATCCACTGTATTAATTAAATTATTTAAACAAGATCAAAAAGAGACAAGTACAAAACTAACTTATTAATTATTTTCTAACAAAATTGATTAAAATGCCCATTTAGTAATTATCAGACATACCATTTGTTTGAGATAATGGCAGCACTGAATGAAGTAAATTTCAGATCTAGTGGGATGCAGCAAGTGAATCTAACTACTGGGAGAAGAGAACACTTATTGGTGGGAAAATAAGCAGAAGGGAACAAAACTGAATTTGGATCGAACCCAGATGATTTAGATGTTCCAGGTGGCGGGCGACGCGCCATCCAACCGCGCCACCCAGACAGGTAGAGAAAAATGAAAATAAGCAACAATAATGAAATGGGAGGTTCAAATTGAAATTAATTTTAATCGAGGAACTACAGGATATTCTGCATAACGATTGAAAGATCTGATTGAAGATTACATTCAAAGGCATTGTAAGAAATTTGCATTGATTTTGAGATACATTTAATAAAAAGCAATTATTAATAAAGAAGAGAAAGCAATACAGATAGCTTTTTCTTCTATGAATCATGCCCATTCATCCTTATTCATATTTCCAAAAATCTGAAATGGCAATTTTTGTTTCATTATTGAATCATACATTAGTACTATTTTAAAGTAAACTATAAGTTCAGAAAAGAGAACAAAATTTCGATTGATAAAGATTTTAAATGAACTTAGAAATGTAATAAAATGATTTATCATCTTAATCTGATACATATAGTTATTTAATTTTGAAAATTGAGAGTAAAGAAAATTGATAAAAATAACTTTTCTGACTGTGCATTTTTACTGCCAAAGTTGGTTGATCTCCTGTTTAGCGGCAGAACTTTTAGTGAACCCTTGAGTTAGATGTATCGATCATGGCTACAGGTCAGTCTTGGTGCAGTTAATTTTCGACGCCAATGTTTCATTAAATGTAAAATCAAGTGATGCCTAAATTATTTAAAATCATTACCTTCATTTTTAGGGTATAATTTTTACAGTTAATGCCTCAAAATCCCAGACTATTTTAAAATAAATTACCAGAAGTAAAATAAGAACTAATGTTTGCTTATTTCTAGAAAACAGTGGAAGCTAAGGTGAAAATCACAAATAGCTTTAAACCACCTTTGAAGCAATTTTTCACATTAGTATATGTTAATGGCACATTGCTTTACACACGGAAAAGGTTTGTGAGATTGTTCATAAAGGATGAAGACAATGTAAAGTAGAAATTGGGACTACTTTTTAAAATCTTAAAAAGTTTTGGAATTCATTTTTAAATGAATGGATTCAAGATATATTGCAAAGTTAATTAGTGTAGAACACTGACGAATAACACGAAAGTAATCCATAATCTGAACGATTTGAAATTAATCTTCATAAAACCAATCAGTTTTTAAATTATCAAAATCTGAAAAATATAAAGATTAAGATTTACAAAAGAATTTGAGTACCTGCATCGTGGCTGAAGAAATGATCTTCCGACTGTAATTCATTTTTATTCCACTTCCACAACTCCTGAAAACTGAGACGATAATTTTATTACGGTGGAAAAATTGCAAGATTTCACCGCCTGCCGAAACGGAAATGGTTTTCCGCCACAAACAACCGGCAGAGTAAAACAATTAGGTGTTTAGGTTTTAATTGAATATCTCTTCAACTAATCATACATCGGAACATAAATAGGTAACACGGCTTCCCTGAAAATCTGATCTTTAAGTGTTCTCCGTGACTCTCAAGGGCCGCATGGTCAGGAGAAGATGGATACAAGAAGATAGATAAATGGATAGATATGTTACTACCTCTGAATCTCCCACAGGTAATGTATGGAAGATATTGTATGGAATTTCTATTATAGAAACCGATTTCGAATACAAGAACAAAATTAGATCAGCCCTGCTCAATTGAAGGCCTTAATGTGTGGGGATATTTGGTGATGTTTAAAACAGCCTCCAAACCAATTTCATAAGATTCTTTATCATTTATAATGAAAGAAATTCACACCATAAGAATGTTTGAATAAAAACACCACATAGTGCAGATGTGATATTACTAGCCTTTTAGGAGATTCATCTGTTATTGCACACTTCCTAGGTTTTATTGCATGTTAGTTAAAGCAAAACAAAGTGAATTGGGCATATAAGAGAAGTAAAATTTTAATTGATAATGTAAACACAACGTAGAAACCATTTATGTTTAAAATTTAAAAAGATTTGTTATAAGGGCACCCATTTCCAGAAATGCCTCAAAACATAAGATATATTATTTATAGATAATACTTTCAAAATTACAGAGTATTTATTGTTTGTTACATTTTCAAACCATAATTATATTGATACTAATAGAAGAGAAATAAATAAATAAACACTTTCAGAGACATTATTTTATGGTATTTCCTTTGAAAATAACAAAAATAATAAGTTGTGAAATCTATGATGAAATCTAATCGCCTTAGGACATTAGTAAAACATTGACCATGTCAACCGAACTGTAAGAGCCGATCTGATTGACTGTCAGATGGTGGATAATAACTGGTCAAATGATTCACAGATTTGGATTGATTGCGAATATGTTTGGGAGACAGCTTTACAGCCTAGATCGAGACAATTGGGAATCTCCTCAAACCATCCATCCTGATAGGAAAGCATGATTGAGGACTGGAAGCCAGGCTGATCCTTGATTATCCCTTCACAACACAAAATCTTATTCTGATGTTACTAAGTATCCAGGATTCTATAACTCACACATTGGCAGACTCTACTGGCTTGAATAAAATACTATTTTATTTCCAACCTAATGGAATAAAGATGTTCAATCACAAAATAATGGTGTGAAGGTGGTCTCCATCCATTTCTCCTGATGATAATTTCAAAGCCTGCAATTGCCATAAGCCATCGAAGACTCAGCAAAAACAATAATCATCATGAATTTTTCCTTTCAATGGGCAAAATCTATACTTAACTTTTACATAGGACTGTAAACCAGCCTCCAAGAATTGTCAGGTAAAGGAGAACCTGGGTCTGAATTTAAATAACTGGGGCCTGTTTGCATAAACCTTAGAGCAGCGTTTCAAACTGTGGGGCCTCCCAAATAGGGATGATAACCTCTGCAGATAAAGTGAGAATCAGAGTCAAAAATAAAATTCATTTTAAAAACCATTTTACATATCATTAAAGACAGACATGTTATACACTTATAAATGTTCAGTATGGTCTATTTTAATTTGATTGGTTTAATTTTATCACTAAGTTATACTAAGCATAATGTCCAGGAAGACCATGGCTTGTTTCAAATTCAGGCACAAATCTGAATGATGATCCCACAAACGCTGATTTATAATTAAAGCCCAACAGCTTTGAAAGTCAGTGTACATTGACAACTATGTAGCTTTGTAATAAATATGGGGGCACTGAAAATAAATATGATGAAAAATTGGGTCGAAAAAGTTGAAAATTCGAGAAACACTGTCTACAGAAATAGGAATGTAGTTTTAAATAAGGTTTTATTATCTTTATGAAAATATGTCCAAAAAATAATTCTAGATCTTAGTCTCATAATATTTGTTTCCTTTTTGCATTCCAACTGCTCATGTCTTTCTCAGTCTACAAAATTATGTGAACTGCTTATCATATTCTTTCGAACTAGAACACATTACTTCAATTTTTTTTTCTCATTTTATTTAAAAAAATTAATACATAGTTACCACGAATATCCATTACTCTTTTTCGAGAAGAGGGAAAATTTTAAATACGAAAAAATTTCGCAAGAAAACTATTCTCTATGAGTAAATTTATTTAAATATGTTAATATACATTAAATAGAATTCCCCAATATAAATTTAAATGCAATTACTCTTTAATATGTATAATTTTTAGTTACATATCACTAAAAAGATTAAGTTACTGTATGTTTTTGTAACTATATTTGAGTCATTTAAGGAACTCCAAGGTAAAAGAACAAGTTATTATTAATTCCAATTAATGCACGTTGATGAATAGAATGTCTGATTCTCTGGTCAAGAAACAATATGCTATTATAGCCAAAAGTGACCGTTTTCCTGCTACAAATGTATCTACTTACTCGTATTGAGCTATGGTTGAAAAATCCATTTTCCTTGAGGGATTTTTTTTCTTATTCCAAGAACATTGACTTTTATAAAGACGTATTTAATAAGGTTTCTTTTTAATTTAATTTTTTACTGACGGTGCAATGTCATTTCAAGCTGTGAAGGGAATAAAAGAAAATAATTTTGTAATGTTGCACCTTTTCTAAATGACGAGCTCGGCACATTAGCTAAAATCCCACTCCTTAGACTTCTTCCCTGCCTTACCGATGTGAGGGCTTTAAGTCTTAACAGAAACTTTGCGCGTCCATCAAGGCCATAACTACTAGGCTGCAGTGGCTGCTTCCAGAAGTTGATCAATGGTTTTCTATCCAATATGCTACACACAATGGCGACCTTAATCAAGTCAAAAACGCTGGGAAGAAAGAATTTCTTTGGTGATGACATGTTCAGAAATTTTAAGAAAAACACAAGTACAGATTAAATCCTTACCTAAGTAAATTTTAGTAATAATTAAAAATTTATAATACTTCCTCGTATACATGAATTTTTTTTGCATAATAGATTCGTTTCTCAAATCCCCGTCAAAAAAATCGATCAGAAAAGATTCGATGTGCATAATAAATATGTGTATTAGTGTAATGATATCCCAAAAACACGCAGAATGAAATCTTAAAAAAAAAATTGAAATTGAAATCCATGGAAAATTTTCATGAATTATGGTTCTCCATAAATTTTCATTAAATGCATACATTTAAAAAAATATCAAAATGCATTAATTAATCATTCGCTGCCATGTAGTTGTTAAATAATAATAAGGGCATTTGCTTAGGGTTATATGATATGGAATTAATGTGATGAAAGTTGAATCATATACGATGAATTTAGAAACTATTTTTGTCCTCTAAGATAAACTGCTTTTCCAAATATTTTGCTAGAGGTACTTTTTTTAAATCAGAAAATCGTTTATTGGCTTGTTTACTTTTCCTCTTTAGGTTTTGCAAGTTCTTTAAATAATTCTTGTTATTTAGCTAAGCAAATCCTCCAATCGTATTAAAGTTTTAGAGTACTTTATATGTTTGGATTGGAGTTCAAGAATGATTTCTTAATCTTAAGCCTAATTTAAACCGTCAGAACATAAACTCCTAGTCAGTTAAGGAATTTATTCATCATTCTTTCTTCGACAACCAATGATTCTAAAACTTGATAAGAATTAATCAGTCTAACTGTTAAAAAAAAGTCCTTGAGCCAAATCTTTATTGTTTCAAACTAGTGCACAAATAAACAATATAAAAAAGGTTGTGTATCATCTTACACTTAATATAATACTAAAATAATTTAAAATAATATAAAGGGCACATTTTTTAGTGAATTCATACAAGCTCCCTTTTGAACTAAAAGTACTTTAATTTGTAGATAAATAATTAAACTTTCAAAATATTTGTGTTTTACTTGCTCTAATCTTATTTTAATATTCTTAAAATCTCTACTTAAGGTGCTATACTTCCAATCTTCTGTGACTTTCCAAATTTTAAAAAGTGATTTTCAGGAATAACTCACTTAGTACAGTTTTACTCATTGCGTATGCCGGTATATTTGTTGTTAATAATTTGAGTAATAAATTTTAGTTGGTACTGATTGATTCACTATTAAGGGTTTGGAAAGACTTTCCGCTAAACCTTCCCTTCAATAAGTTCCCACTAAAGTATCACTGCCAAAATGAAAGGCACTAATCACTCTTGTCACAAGGTTTTTCTTGATTTTCACCATTTATAAATTTATTAGTGCATGTGTATGTGTATGTACTAAATCGATCGCCGAAAGAAGGGTTTCATGGCAGATATAGCTAGTAAAAATACTGTCAGGCCATAGTATTCTAACCGCATCGCAAGCGAGTCAGTAGTTCCTTCCATCCGAATTACAACAAATGATTTCTCTTTTCTTTAAAATTATTATTAAATATAATAGCATTCCTTATCTAAGTTATAAAGAATTAAAAATCAAAATAAGTATGCATTGTGAAAATTGGACATAATTTAGGCTTAGAATCAAATTGACGTGGTCAATGTCACTAAGAACATACGAATGAACTGTCAGATTCTTGATGACGAATCTTCCAAGAGCAGATAGGAAGAAAAAAAAGATTACTTAGCAAAAAAGAAAAGGAACTAAAGAAAATGTGCAAACAGATAAACATACCTTCACCTTGAATATTCTTAAATAATTATTCAATTCTATTGGATCATATAAATTGATTGAAGAAAATGGTTCAAATTATAAAAGGAGCCTTTGAAAGAGGTGATAATTGAGAGATGATGTTCACTGTTATTGCATGTTGTAAGAAGAAAAAAGAATGGAAAAATGTAAAAAAATTTGATTTTGTAATAAAAAAAAATGTTTTTTTTTTCTTTTTATAAAATTACGCACTAAAAGTACCCCATTATTTTTACTGCCGATGCATTTAAATGTGGTACTGTGGAGGTACCAATTAACAGTACTTAAGTAAAGCATTCCTGTGTATATCATTCACTTATAGGTTACAATTTGATTCTACATTTATATGTGAATGAATTTCTTTTGTTTTCTGCAGAATTGGCTTTACATAGTTATCTAAAACAATTATTTTTAACTACATATTTTGCGAAAATAAAAAAAATTAAAAAAATTATTTCACAGCAAGATAATTTGCGAAAAATTTCTCAAATTGTGAAACAAAAATCTTTCAATTAATGTTATTCTTTTTAAAAAAACACTTATAAGTCTATTTTATTAAATTTAAAGTTTTTTAATGTTAAGGAATGAAAGACTCTTAGTTTTTCTTTCAATGATTCCTATATAATTATTTATCAAAGTTGAAATTGTTCTTTTTGAAATCAATGATTGGTTATATAATCGTGTTGTGATCTCTGCCTATATAAAAATGCCACAAAAGTATTAAGTATGTGTTTTTCTTCATTATATAAATGTCAAAAAAGTAAAGAAAAGAAAATTTTAAAAAATCAGTAAGTATTACGATTTTAGTTAATTCTTATGGGTACAGTCTTTGATAATACTACTTAGAGTTAATATAAATATTCAGTATTAACATCTGATACATTCCTGCTAAAAACTAGATAACTATATTTTTTTCTAAAAAAAAATCATCATTATTCCAATTCACTCTAAATATTTTTTACTCTTTCAATGGGCTTACAGCAACAATAAAAAAGCATGATAAGTTATTTTTCTTATCCATTCATTTATAGGATATTGTTTCAAGAGTGGTATGAAATCATTATTTTGAACTATGCTTGATCAATTTATTTCATGGAAATGGATGATTAGTTTATTTCATAGATTCGAGTGTCATTGTTGTTGATACCTTGTTTTTGAATTTGCGTTTATTATAAAAAAATAGTAATTTCAAATTGTTAGAGGCTGACACTCCAGCGAAAAAAAGGTTCGTTCCCACTGCAAGATAACGTAAAACAGCTAACAGCTATAAAAATCAGATGCTGCTATCAAATAAATATTTCCTTTGCCCTCAGACTTTGTAAGAGTGAAATTGTGAGCAGCAATACTGTATGCTTTAAGTGGAATTACCTTGCGATTACCTAAATCATTATTAAACACTATTTTTCTTCTAACGTTTTTTTTAGTTATGATTTCATTAAGTTTATGAATCACAAATAAATTTTATCATTAAAAAAATTTAATGTGAAAAATGAAAAAAAAAATTATTTCCGTAATTTATAGTTTTTGCAAAAAAACTTTTTTCATAAATAATACGAATATATTTTTCCTTTATTCTATTAAATATCATTCATGTCTGTGTTTCCCCTTTTCAACAATGAAATCATCCGAAAAATAAATCGAAGAAATATATTATTACTCCTCCCCCTTAAAGAAAGAACTTTCTTAAAGAGCAGTCAGGAAAAAAAAAACATCTTATTTGTTATGGGTCGGAATAAATCGTATTTCTCAATGTTTAGGGGAGGCAAAAAAAGTTAACGAAAACATCATCAAATAGAAAATAACGCTAAGAGGCTATTTGAACGCGAAATAAGAAAAAAAAGCCCGTAAGAACAGCCTACATTTTGACCGTCCGATCCAATGGAAGGTGTAAATTTAATTTTGGTAAAAGTCTTAGCAGCCCCTGACACTTTGAGATTAAGTGGTAGGACTATGGCATTAAATAAAGATCTAACTTTTTATATTTTTTTCACGCTAGTTTCTTTTGATATTTCAACAAGATCAGAGGCTCTGCGAAGTATTTTTAGGGTACTTTATCTTACTTCCCTTATCCAATCTTATTTCTTCTGGGAGTTGGGTGTTTTGTTTCCAAAGTGAGAGGAAAAACAAGGAAATCAGGATTAGTTTCACTAAGCTTTAAAACCAATAAATCGCACGAAGACACAGATTTGTTTGATTCAGTTTTGTTGGCCAACATTGCAAAGAAAGATATTAAATTGCGAGTAAGGTATTAGTTTCTCAGTAGATATTCATCACCAAAGTCAGGTCCTTGCTAAAATTTTCTTTTTTGAGGATAATTCCCTTATTTTGAAAAAAATTGAAATTGTATTATATAATATAAATATTTTAATGCTGTCTTGAATTTTGAATACAGAAATATAGTCACATACACGTAGAGAAGAGTGCAAGCTTAACATAATCTGTATCAAATCCATTGCTTATAAGCTTTTATTTTCTGAAAACGGGTTGTAAAAATTCAAGAAAAATTATAAGCAAAGGTTTACAGTAAAAATGGTAAAATAAATTGCCACTAAATTTGAAAAGTGCTATGAGTAATGCTTATTATAAATTATGATATCTAATTGAGTAAAGAATATATTTTTAAAAGGTAACATAACTCGGTATATTTTCCTTTATTTTAAAGAAAATAAAATATCAAAAAAACGTTCTTGCAATCTTCAAAAAAGAAATTAAATCCCCACACATAAAAATGAATTACGGTTTTAATAGGATTGTAAAATTGCATCAACTTTCACATAAAACCTTAATAAAATGGCTTATGATATTCTATACAAATTATTTGAGAAAAATAAAGCTGTTTCCTGTTAAAAAATTTAATAGTATATAACAAAATTCTGGGACAAAATTACATATGTAATTAAATACATATTTCTATTAGAGAAAAAGAAAATGTTGTTTATAAAATGTTACTAAAAACATTTGAGTGTGTGTTTGGTTTAAAAATTAATCAGTATTATTCTTAATTTCTTCTACACATTACTGTAAATTAAATTAATATGAAAAAATATTTTTAACTTGGAATTCATTTCACAATTCTTACGATTTTATTGAAAAACCCAACCCGATGCATTTATTTGAATTCAGTGAATCTATATATATAATTTTGCGTTATATGTGAGGGTTTTTCAATTTATATAAGATATTAGTAATCCAGCATTTAAAAATTTGTACTGTCTATGTAAATATATATTTGAACATTGAATAGTTAAGAAAACTATTATTTGTTTTAATTTATTAAAAACCCTAATTTATGCTAAAATTGTATATATGTATAAGTATATATATATATATATATATATATATTTGTGTATGTGTGAGAGCGATACACAGATAGATAGATATATATAACTCAAAAATCATGTAATAAGATCTCATAATTTTTAATGTATAATTCATTTCACTCAAATGTGTGAATGTCATTCTTTCAACCTCGTGTTTTACTATGCGATACTTACTAATGCAATTCAGAGCAAACGGAAGCATGTCTCTTCCGCCTGCGTATCTCAACTATTCGCATTTAAAACGGAAGAGTGACGTAGACGTAGCAATCAGTCAACTCTCCATTGTTGACGTCGAAATGGCTGCTTTAGAATCTCCCTGATTTTCTGCTCGAGTAATAGCAACGTGAACTGCAATGTCTTTCTCCTGTAAAGTTCTCCACGGAACCATGATTGTTCAACATTCAGTTAGTTATCTTCTACTGTTAGGTTTGGTATTGATTGTGAATTGTCTACGGGAATTCTGTGAAGAGTTTGGTCTGATGTCAGTTTAAACCAAAATTGAGCAACCATTTTATTATAAAAGAGCTCCATTAGTGTGTTTTAAGAACTTTATATTGAACTAGTTAATAAACATTGATGCTGTCAAAATAAAAACATCTGTAATATTAAAATTTTTAGAAGTACTAATGAGAAGATTTATGAGAAAATAACCATAAAATACCTTACAAAAAAGAATCTCCTTTTACTTAAATAACTTAACTACTAAAAATAATTTTACGAAAAAACTGAATCTTTTTAATATTGAATTAATTAAAATAATAAAAGAGGGAGTTATTGTTAAATGTGAAGAGTGTAACAATAAAATACTTTTTATGGAAATATCTATTCAAGACCAATGTTACCACATATTACTTCTGCATATGTACAGAGAAAAAGAGATATTTTAAAAAAGATTTTCATTGTTTTTTACCTCGAGGAAATCACACTCTTGATTTAAAATAACTAATCCTTCTCGTGTTTAGGATAAGAATGAATGGAAAATAAATCATTATAAATGAAATTAAATTACTTTAATTTGTAAGCTGATCACGTATGAGGAAGTTTAAGAAATAATAAATAAACTAACCACTTCTCAGAGTTACTACTGAAAATAACTTAATTATGATGGATTTAGCTTTCAAATTCAACGTATATCTGATTCAGTCTCTTAAGACTTTTACCAAAGTTTTTGTTATCACGGAATTTGAAGAATATTTAATTTGCCATAAACCAAAACATATATCATAAAGAGTGCGAAGTGTCCGAAAATAATGTGATTCTTAAAAATATTATTTAAAGAAATAATTCGTATAAAAAAACTGAATGTTAAGCTAGAAAGATTAATTAGAAGAACATTAAAACATTTCAAGTATTCTATTTACTTCGTATTTTATTAAATTTGGAAAAACTTGTAGAAAATTATTCCTTTCCTTTAAAATCGCTTTTTACATTCAAATTTGTTTAAATATCCTGATTTGAATGAATATATTCAACCTATTATAAACTGGTTTGCATTTGAATCCATTTGTTTTTATTTGTACTTAATATCTTGAGATATGATTTGAACTTACGTATTTCATATCTAAAGTGAATTATGTGTTTTTGATTTTTCACAATTATGTGTTTTGAACTTAATAAAATTGAGAAAATTAAAAATTATTATTATTCTCAAAAATAAAGTTTTAGGCTACCTTTTTCAGATTAACTTTTAAAAACTGTAATTAAGGTCTTAAACAGTTTCATTTAAATAAAAAAAATGAAACTATTTTCTTAAAAAGAATATTTCAAATTGAATGTTATGAAATGCTATTAAACTATTTGATAGAAAAATATACACTTAAAAATGAAGTCAAAGAAATACAAGGATTAACATAAGCCTTTTTTCAAAAATAAAATCGAATTTACTTTCTGTAAATCTAATAATTTATTTAGAAATTCTTCACCTTTAGGATATTTGTTTGAATTCTAGATAATTAGCAACAAAGCTAAAAATGATTTCAGCTCAACGCTGTCTTTCTAAACAAATTAGAATTTACGTAATCACTGCTGCAAAACAAGCTAATTAGCTAGCAGAATATTAATTAACTAATTAATACGCTAATTAATCTGATTTTTTTCTGTAAACATCTTGTTTAAGCAATTATCATCTGTGAGGTAATTAGATTTTAATATGGCAAAATAAGGGGAAAAAACTGTGCATCACACAAAACCACACGTTTGGTAATGCCGAATTTTTTGGTTCGGGTTCAGTTTAAAAGCATGTTATTAAACTTAAATAAAAAAATGAGAGTATACTTATGTAAATATTTATTTAAAAAAAATTACAAACCCAAGTAAATTATACGTTTTATGGGTAGTACGGTTTTTAAGAACAAAATAAGGTAGTAGGTATTTAAAATTAGTTATCTAAATTTGAAAATACGTTAACTAATTTGAATAAAAACAATTAAATTAAATAATGGACCTTTTTTTACAAAACCAATTTAAACAATGGAAGAAATAAATTTAATTTTTTTATCAAAGAAATAATTAAAACTTAGGTATTTCCTTTTTTTTTAATTTTTAAGGAGCACTTAAAATTTATCGTAAACTAGCAAGAGAATGCGAATTAATAACATAAATTAAAAGATCTTCCGAATTACTTTAACTAAATTTTTTTAACAATTTATAAGAATATGGCCAATTTTTTAAAATAAAGTATCAATTTATAATAAGGTGCAAAGAAACGTTTTTTTAAAATTATATGATCATTATAGACCTCATGTGAAATTCCAGCTCAACAAATGTTATTTGAACATGTTTATATTTTTAATTTTTCTTGTACTCTCATTTTTATATTTTTGTATTTTTATAGTGAATCTTTCATAAATTTATTTTGCGAAATAATCTTATAATATGCCTTTTCTAAGTCATTCCTTACGTAGTCATTATTTTATTTAAAATTGTTTAAAGATATAAATAAGCTAATATGTAAGTAAGGATTGGTAAGCTAAATATAATAGTTGTGATGTAGGAGGTTACTGAATGAAACTTTAAAAAGGTTTTAATAGCTCGTACATCTCACTGGAACAAATAGTATTAAAAATAAGATTATAGAAAAAACCATTGTTTATAACTTTAAACGTTGTTTTTTTTTCTTTATAGTAGACTACCTCGAAATAGTTTTAAATGTTTATATAAAAACACAGATGTATTTAAAAACCAGAAACAAGGAAAAAACCGGAAGAGCTATGGGCTAAAAATAATATTTTTTACAGCTGTTTGCTTTTGAGAGCACGTTTCATCAAATTTAAATGCATTCTAGTTTTTCCCCTTCAGGACCAGCTAGTTACGGTTTTCGAATAGCGAGCATCTTAATGGTAATGTGAGTCTGTAATGATAATGGTTGTTTAGAATTTTAGTTTAAGGGATGGAAAACTTAAATGATTCTTTTTTTACGCTATCGATTCTTTTTTTTTTTGTTCTTTTAGTATTTTTAGAAGCAATGGATGTTGTTTAAAAAAATTGATTAAAAAAATGTAAAATTATTTATTTTTTTAGCAGCTTTCAAAAGTTTTATGATGTTTGAAGAATTTTATTTTCTACCTCATTTCCTGTTTTATAAATAAAATTACTTTTAGTGAAACGAGAGAACACTCATTAGTAATTGATGATGCTATCTGTTTTTAATAGGTGCTTTTCGCTTAAAGAAATAATTGCTAGTAAGGTAGGCACCAAACAAGTGGAAAAAAACCAGTGGTACTTAAAGACAGCATTTAAATATTTCGCTGTCTCATTTTAGATCAAATAAAAAGAGGATTAAACAAAGTAAAATAGATTGAAAACAAATTATTGTTATTAGTACTATGACCGAAGTTTTTAAATCAGTCATTTATCTACTGTTGTATTTGGTTATTATGAATAACTACGAGATAAAATCAAGCCAGAGATTTATATTCTCAGAAAAAGTTACATCTCAAGAATTAAATTTTAACAGTGTAATACATTATTATTTGCATCTACAATTAGAAAACGTGTAGTTTAGAGCGATATGTGAATTGCTATTATATAATTTCAAAAAAAATTTAAACAGTTTAAAAAATATGGGAAAATTTAAATCGTGTTTTCAATATTTTAAATGAAAAATTAATTTTATAGTTTTAAACTATAACAGTTAACTTCTTTTTTTTCAGATTTAATACAGATAATTTGATTACTAAGAGTCGTATGTGTAAACCATATGAAAAGATATATTTCTTAGATTTCCAATAAAAATTCTTGATTTGCCAATAAGTTTAAAGATAGAGAGGCATATTTATATATATTAACCCGATGCTAAATTTGTGTCCTATTATATTTCCAATTATCAATATGTATATGAATTTTGTAATACAGAATTTATTTTTATGACACTTCAATTTATTCTTTTATTTCCTAATCTGAAAACGAGATAAATGAATTAAAATATTACAAGGGATAATTTCGTTTGCACATGAACTGTTTTTTAACTTAAATGTTAAATTAATATGAATTACCATTAATATAACCTAAAAAAAGGCATGACGATTCATTAGCTTGTTTATGGATTTCTTTATTACTTTGACTCTTACAATATACATTTCGACTAATACTCAGATATACTTAATATGTAATTCAAGGATTTGTGACTTATTTTTTTTTGTTTTAAAATATTTCAACAACTGTATGCTATATTTGAACTATCACTAAATTTGCGTGAAGAAAGTATTTGCGCTTGTATCATTTTTTAAGCCTTTAAGCAGACTTATCATGTAGGAGTATCAATAATGTGGTTGATAATTTGTAATTTTAAAGGTATTATTGAGGGTTTGAAAATACCAAAATGTCATTTGATGTATTTATATATAATTTCCCAACTTTACTTCATTAGAAATTAATTGTACTTGTCTGTTTTAGAACTGCAGTAATACCCAGATCTTACGCGATAGGGGGACTTAGTGGTAACCGCGTAAATCGGGGTATAATTTCGCATATAAATACGTATAAATTATTTTTAGTTGTGTCCGGAGAAGAAAGAAAACAATAATTTAGGAGGAAAAAGTGTTTAGTAAAATCTTAGATAACACAAATACAATATCGCAAACCAAAATTATTTGATGTAGAAAGTTTCATAAAATCTTGAAAAAGATTTGCTTCTGGAAAATTTCCTCATAGCATGCATATAATATTATTTATTCCTCGTTTTGTTCAAAAAATTCTTCATTGGCGTCTGTATTTTGTTACGTCAAATTCCCAACCGTCATTCGATATTCTGATCGAACTAGCTCTAAAGACTCAAGTTCTTTAATGCCTTGCTATTGTTCATGCATTTCTATGAGTTTATCCATTGCCAGCTCCTGATTGTGGGAAATCAGAAGTTCTTGTACGCCATCACACTATCCACTTCTAAATTTATTTGCTCGGCAAGATTGACGACTTCCTCAATAACGTTACCAACTTCACCAAGCTTTTGCACTGATTCCGTTTAAGTTAAAATGATGAGAAAAAAATAAGAAGAATCGATGGGATTTGAAAAACGCCTAACTCCTGGATTCGCATAAATGGTGGCATAAATCAAGGTATTGCTGAATGCATTATATATTTGTGTTCCATGTATTTTATTCATCATTATAGTATTGAAATATACAGTAACCATAATAATTTATCGCATAACATCCAAAAACTTCATTGTCTAATAACTTATGCAATCTCATTGTAGCTGTAACAAAATAGAGTTAATAATTCAGGAGAAGCAATGTTATGGCATTAATGGAACATTTTCATTTAACTTACAGAAAGAATTTTCTCATTAGGGAATTCCGAATTTATCCATCAGTTATTAGATATCATTCTAATAACTTCGTTTGCTTTTATTTATTAGTTGCAAAGATATTGATGACAAAGAAAGTAGGATTCCATGAGAAATGTTAATTTTAAAAATCGCCAGTAGAAGTATTAATGGCCCGGTACAATGCAAAAAGAAAAAGAGAAAGAAAACACATGTAAAATAACAGTGAATTTAAAGTTTAATTCTCAAAATTTACTCCAGCGAATAATTCGATGATAAGTTCTACATGGTCACCGTATTTAAAGACGACACCGTGCCTTCTGGGTACAATATTTCTTAGGTTCATACTCAACTTGTCAGAAGGAATATACCGCACTGTTTGTGATACGAGTACCAACAATGGCGCAATATCACTAGCAGTTACGGTTACAGCTGTAACATCTATTATATCTCTTAAAGAATCTTAAGTTTCTGCATAAGCGAATTGCTAGGAACTCTGTTTCATCGAACTACTTAATCATTTTTTCGAAGTATTAAGAGATATAACCAACCTTATGTAGCTTCTACCAGGTTCTAAGCTCACAGTTAGCTGCAGATGATTAAGTTGATACCACTAATGCGCGTTCTGGTAATGTAAGTCGCCTGTTCACTTCAACATAGAATTTTCTTCGAAGTGGTATGCATGTTTTTGTAAGCCCAAATTGCTGGCGATGTTGTTGTATATGAATGCATGCATTTACATTTTGCTTTTAAGGGCTTTTTTTATATTGGTTCTTATTTTGGTAATCTACAATAGTGCTATTAATACCTTATCTGCAATTTTTGTTACTAATTTCTAGAAAAATAAATGTCTATCTTAAACATATTTAAAGCATTTAAACGTACAGAATTAGAAAGTGAAAAGGAAACAAAAGAAATCAGGTGCATATAAGAAAAAATTTCTTTTTTGACTTTTTACCTTTCAAATTTTAAAAATTGATAAAAATGTCCATATTTTAATTTTTTTTCACTTAAAATTTAACTTACAGCCTTTACTTTAACTGTGAGCGAAGTTATGAAACGGACTTATTGTAGTAAAAGTACTTATAAACATTTTGACAACCCTAACGGTTATTTAAATAACATTCAAACCTCAACTTATACATTGTTTTACTAATGAATCACTCCAAAGACTTACTACATACTATGAAAAAGAGGAATATGTTAAAACCCAATTGTAACAATCTGCAAAATTGGGTTTATTTACTCAGCTTTTACTAATTGGTGTGGATTTTTAATTTTCTAATCTTACAATCTTAATTACTTTATTTAAAACTAATTTTACTATTTTCCCCAGTTTCTATTTTCAGTTGATAACTAGAAAATATATGCTAACTTGGAATTAATTGACTGAAAATTCAGTAATATTAAATATTCAAATAAAGAAATTAAGTAGCGTAGAAAAAAAACTCTGTCGTTGGTAAATATATAAATGTGAACATTAACCAAATTAGTAAACTTCTTACGTCTAAGAAGTGTAACAACTGAGCAAGCAAATTTAAATACTGAATTTAGAAACAAGTTGGAACATTCTTACAATGGTATATGGTTATTATGGTTAAAATAAAACTATTGTACATATTCTTCGAAATCTGATACAATTTTTCATACATAGAAAATGTTATTCATCAACAGAAAGACTTTGTATGTTGAGGAATTGAAACCTTTTTTTATCTATAATATATAGAAAAAGGCAAAAGGTTTGTATTTCACATATTTTCTGTATTTTTTTATATTTACAAATATCTGCAGAGTAATTATAGAAACGTATCGAATGATACAACTAGTTCTGATGAAAGTGTAGATGTATGTATTAATTTTGATAAACTGTTGTTAACCCGTGACACAGATAGGCGTTTAATTTGTTATCATTATCTTTACATATTATGTGATTGATTGCAAAGTAAAAGCAAGGTGCGTTGTTATTTTTCGGAAGCCAAAAATAGGGGAATAGAGAACTGAATTTAGTGAACTATACGGATTAAATAAAAGTTTTTGTGACATATACTATTTGGGTTCATCTGCCTTAAAGAAAATAGGAAATGCATTGAATAGATGAAAACTATGCTTACCTTTTGGTTTTTATAATCACAAGGCTTAACCGGAATCTAATTGCAATTATTTAAAGAAGAAAAAAAAATAAAATAATTGAATTTACCACATAAAATGGGAAGAAAATGTATTCATGTTTCTAAAATTTTGGGGGCACAAAGAAATGCATTAAATTCTTTATTTTTTTCTTAATTTAAATTTTGAAATTCTTATGAAATTAATTCGTATTTTTCAAGCTAAACTTACTTTTTTAGTTATAATTATTAAATACTTTTTTAAATAATAAAACAAATTAATCAAATGTCCGCGTCTTCTTCAGAGAACAATTTTTTAGCTAAGCTAAAAATATTATTAAAAGGCAATTTTTATGATTTTTGAAGTTTTTTAACTTCTTAAATCATTTTTTTCTTAAAATATTGCTTTTTCCCCCAAAAAAAACTGATCTCGTTGAAAAATGAATAATTTTTTCTAAGTAATTTACAAGCTTGTGAATGTAACAAAAATATTTTTTTTGAACAAACTTTAGTTATCTTTTTTTTTTAATCCACCTTTCCAAATAATCTCCCTTAAAAAAGATTAATGATACGCATCACTTACGTGCCTAAAAGTGGAAACTTTCGTGCTCTGGATGGTTTATATAATAGTGTCTGGCTTTCATCTCTTTAAATATTGATTAAGTAATGCCGAGCATATAATGCCATTGTATGTATATAATAAAGTGTATATATATATAAAAAAATTAAGTCTTAAAGTAATATTTTTAAGGGGATAATCATACATTTGCATTTACTTAGTTAACCATGTTAGTAGTTAAATTATTTTTTATATTATATGTTTTACGGGACTAAAACTTAACTATCAAATACTTAAAACTAAGTATATTTATGAAAACCATTAACATAGCTGAATTTTTTCTCAATATAATATCATTAACAATGTGTAAAGAAATGACTTGGAAAATAATAGTAGCTACTTTTGTATAAGATAAGATATGCTTTATTGTTATGGCTTTTTTAAAACTTTTTTTTCTTTTCAATTTTGGCATTCAGTTCAATGTCTGTTAGCAGCGATATTTTCGTTATTAAGGTAAATACTAAGCAATATCTTAATTTGTCAGGATGTAATAATATAATTAAAAAAGTAATACCTATAATTTATTGGTGGTAAAATAGTTTTCATTTTAAGGAATTCTTTTTAACAAAACCTGAATGAAATTTAAGTTATATAAATTTTTAAGTCTTCCTTATATATGAGAGACTTCCATTTGAAGTCCCTTCCTCACCGTCCTGACTACCAAATAGTGTGTGGGGAAACAAAGTATGGTCAGAAACTTCCATAATAATTATTATTTTATTACTCTCCAAGCACACTAATCAACCACAAGTGAAACTACAAAAGAATGTCCTAGGAGTGGTATAAAAAAATCACTTAACCCTAAGTAAACAAGCGCAATTAATCAGTTTAATTTAACCTAATCTATCTTAGATTAAATACTCAATTCACTAGTTTAGTATAGTGGCCAAATCCCTTCTAAATTCAAGTTGTGAAAATGAATTAAATATCACCTACATATCGCCACAACAGTTTCTCCGCTTCTTCTATCTTACAATTACAAAACTCTGACTTTATGTTATCAAACTAATCTCCATATCCGGGTTTCTTATTGAAAGGGATGGTTGTGAATTAACGCGAATGCTAGCCCCAAAGGTTCCCCAAGAGGATTAATGTGAAGGTCGCGTACAGATCCGTCTCACCCTAATTGATAAAATGCAATGCCAAACATTCATTACAAATACTGATGATTTTAAACTTGTTTGAGACAATCATATCAAAATGCAAAAATCGCAAGAAATTGAGCTAAAATACTGTGGTATGAAAATGTTACAGACCGCATTTTCTTTTAAGTTTTTCACAATTTTAGTTTGTTTAACGTTGCATTACATTGAGTATCGGTTGAGTATCGGCAAATGTTGCTTACTAATAACCAAAAGTATCTTAATCCTCTTAGAAATAGTAATTTCTACTTTGTCTATATATTTCCCGTTAAAATTATAATCTTTTTTGACACAGAATTTTTTAAAAGAAAATGACATTATTTAAAGAGTTGGTGCATTTTTTATTTCCCCAAATTGTGCTAAACTTAAATGCGTGATCACGAATAAGGTAAAAAGAGCACGTCTTCTCTCTTGCGTTTCGAACAAGTATAATCTGTTAAAGAAATTCCGCGCACGAAAATTGAAGCCTTTATCGTAGAGTACATAGCATTCATGTCCTCATCCGTCAACTCAAAACATGACATAATTCTTTCAAATTCTAGAAGAACACGATGGTGTTATTTACGTTTGACGGAAGATTTTGGATGCAAAGTCGAAAACTTTTAAATTACGCATTGAAAGGCAGGAAGAAAAAAAAATTCCCTTTCTACATTTTAGAATTATTTTTTTTTCTGCTTATGATTTATTTTTTAAAATCATATTTGATTCTTTTGATTTTTAAAAGAAATGTGATAGTATCAAAACTGGGGTAAGTAGGTAATGCTGAAAAGGGGTTTCATAAAGTTAATTTTTTTTAACTTAATTTTATTTTTCATTGCATGTACTATTAAAATTTGTTTTTATTGTTTTGTACTTAGTTGTAGATATTTTTGTTTTAATACAACCAACAATATTTTACCAGTTTACAGGAGATGTAAAAAAAAAATTGCCCTGTATGAGTTTTAGAAAATACATAAATAAATTAACCATTTTTTTCAGGTATTTTTTATTGAATAATATATAACAAATATATTATTGTATGACACTTTACTTATTTGTTTATATCATGTACGTAAGTAGTTTTTCCAGGAATATTTATTATTGTAAAATCTTAAATTAAAAAAGTACAATAAATAAAACTTCTTAAAACTTCCCTGTGTAAGGCCCACATTATGTAGGAATGAATTACGTCAATTCAAAGCAAAACATTATTAATAAAATTTCTTAACAGTACAAGAGGTTACAATTACCAATATAGAACTAAGGCTTGATGTTGGAAGTATACGCAGCCATAAACACTAGAATTAAACTTATATTTCTATATGAATTCCACCTCTTAGAAGTAGATATTTGATATTCTTAACTTTCGAGCATTAAATCTTAATAATTCTGAGATATATTAAAGTCACCAATTAAGAACATAACTCTTAATCATTGAATAGGTAAACATAGTTTAATTTAAAATCTTGATCAATTGATGTATAAATTAATTAGAAAAATTCACCCGTTTTGTGTGTGTTTGAGATGATTTTATATTAGCAGAGAGAGAGAAATAAATTTTGTGAATAATGGCCTAGATAAAGAATGCATAAAACCATTGTAATATAATCCCGTACTTTGGTTACCTTTTTTATAAATATTACGAACAGAATCTTTTTATCTATTTATAAGCAAAAATCGACTTACATGAGACGCTTATTTAAGATGAACAAATATATTAATCCCCATCTTGATACAAATATTACGTACTTTCAACACGCCTTTCACACCTGCAATAGAAACACTTCAAAACAAAAGAACAAAGCTCTTTTGCAGTAGAAGTGACCATAAAAAATAGTATGTTGAAAGAAAGATAAAAAAAAGCGTTTAGTTGGCTGTAGTTCGTAACACTGCTTCCGTAAAAGAGAAAAAAAGAATTATCTCACATTTCTTTTACCTCCAAAAATGCCCTTAGGAGACTCATCAGAAGGTTTAGTGCCTAGGATATGCACCCAAGATGGGCTTTCAAGCTACGCACTTGGCTATAAAGCTAAAGTTTTTTTTCTTCTCGGAAACTAAGAAAAGCGGAAGCGACTTGTCATAAGAAGAGAGGAAGAAGCGATGTTTTATCCAGATTTAAGCAAAGGAAATGTTCTTATCTTTCAAATGCTGAGAAGGATGGGATTATTGAATGAAATATATTACATAGCACCTTATCGCTTTTATTGAGATGAGAAATTACGAAGTATTCGGAAGGGATATGGTTATTATTTATTAAGAATTTTTATAAAGTCTCCTGTGAGTGTAATGTAGATTAAATCAAGATTGCTTCATGTCGAGATTCCTTGAACTAATATTTTTTTTTAATTTTGAGAATCCATTTTTAATTTATTTTTTCTAAAAAAGAAAAAAAAATATGTTTAACTTATTTTTCAAGTTTTTTTTCTTTTATTTTTTGGTTGTAGGTACCTTAATTTTGACTTGATACTTTGAATTTTGATATGTGAGCAATATCTCACTCTCCAAAATGTCATACCACGTTATATGAGAATTTAAAATCCAAGTTTGATTTTACGGTATCAGTCCCAGCATGTTACACTATAATTTTCGTATAAGGCTAAATGCACATCATGACCTTCTTGCTTGTAAGCACTTGCATTATTTTGATAAAAAGTTTAAGATAAATTATTCTTTTGAATGTTTCATGGTAATTTAAGAATTCCGAAAAAAAATGTGATTAGCATAAGATAAAAAATATATGATTAATGAACATAATGTCCATTTTTTAAAAAAAAATTCTAATTTAAAATAAATTTAATGTGTCTCAGATAGAGTTTTGAAACCCTCTCAAGTATTTAAAACGTGTGTGAAATACAAGTCTTAAAAAATGAAAGGTTTTGAGACGAGAGATAAACCTGTAGCGTTTTATATCAGTTGTCATGCACTGAGATACCTTATGTCAATAATCTATTTCATTAGTTGAGTAGAAAACTGAAATTTGACACACATTTTCAGATAAAAAGGTAAATATTACTCCTAAACTAAATTGCACAAATCATTTATAACAAATACAGCACAAAAACTAAAAACCTTATAGATTAAAATATAATAACATCATTTAAATATATACAGAGTGGTCCCGAATTCATATTACAAACTTTAGGTGTAGATACAAGAAATTGTAACAATCATTTATTGTATAGGAATGTATGGGTGTGTGTGTGTGTGAGAGAGAGAGAGAGAGAGAGAGGAGAGAAAGTGAGGTGGTGTAGAGACTACTTTTCAACTTCTTATAGATAGAAAACATGTAAATAAAGTAAGAACTATTTAGTATTCAAAACAAAACTTAAACAATGATAAAGATAACATCAGGCAATTGAATTCAGAAATTTTAGCAATATTTCAATTATCAGCTGTTCAAAAAATAGTTTTACTTTAAAATCAAAAAATAATACACACACAAAATTTGAAAATGTTAAAATGATGTATTTTTCCTTCTAGGAGGCAAATAGTTCGTTCATCAACAAAGAAACTCTAGTACATTTCAAACAAAAGTGAGATTACAACAAAACATTGAAACAAAATTTCGAGTAAATTACGTATTTCAGGCCAGATTTCTCTCTAAAATTGCTTAATAAATTTATTACGAGTTTTTGTAAAATAAATTAAACCATAAAATATTTGAAACTCTAAAAGTTTTCTTTTGTCTACTACTCTCTATTTTTTTTAAATGAACTTTACAAGAAATATATAAGTGACGATAAAATATCTTGAAATTTCGAGTTTACTTATCTATCTGGAACTTTTGGCTCCAAAATGTTGCTACTTTGCCAAATAGAACATTTTTATCTGATGATTATCTGATGGCGGAACACGGGATGCATAAGAATGGATCTATTACAAAAACTAATATTGCTAGGCTGTTTAATACTTCTTGTAGTGTTGTCCTAAGACTTTGGAATCATGTCGAATCAGAAAATTTAGCGACAAGAAAGTCATCACTGGCTACTCCAATTTCGCTGATCATTTTCTAACGCTTAATAAACGATGAAACAGAAGCATTTATATTCTGTAACTAATTGTAGCTTATTTTACAAAAATTTGAAGAATATTGGTTACCTCTTTCTGATTATATCTTCAAAACGAAAGCTTGTATGAAAAGAGAGCGATTAGATGCCCATTAAGCCGAGTACAATGCAGAAACCAGATTAATTGGAGTAAAGAGTGTGGCTTATTTTGGCTACCACCTAAACTCTTCTTAATTGAAACCAGCTTTCCAATTGAACAAAAGCAAGAAAAAAGAATTTTTCTCCAGGGCAGAAATGTAATAGTCCAGTTGTGCATGCTTCTCGATTTAGTCCCCAAATGCTCGTACCTATAACAAGTTACTGGTTAAATGTAACTCAAAGTAGATGTCATTTTTCATTTTTCATAAACTTTTTGTGTTTTGTGAAATTAAAGATCTTTACTTATGTGGCACGTTATATTATGACACGTGTGACTACTGTACCTTTGTTACTACGGGGAGAGAGTGAGTGCTGTGACGTGCTTTGGTCACCAATTAAATTCCCCTTAAACAGAAACAGTTTTCAGCAGGGGTAAGTGAAATGACCTGAACGAAAATTCAAAGCCCTGTTCTCTTTGTGATAGAACTCCCTTCTCTGGCTGGCATACCGTAACGAGAATATGGACTACGGTTTTGCTTTCAAATGTTTTAGATATCGTTAATGATTTATATACTCCCCTACCTGTACATTCAGATTGCGAAGAAAACCTTTTTAGACAATATAAATCTCAATTGTAAAGTGTCCCAATAGCCCCGCAATGAATCAGTTTATTTCAGATAGATCTATTTCTTAATAAGGAAAAAATGATGTCACATTTAACTCTGAAATACATCAAAAAATATATTAATTAAAAGTTTAACGAGTCAGAATAATCCAAAATAATAACTGTTAAAAATGTAAGGGGAAGGGAAGGAGTGTCCAAAACTAAACAAATGATGTGAAATAAATGTAAATCATAAAATAACAAATTACTAAACGAACATAAAATTCCTTAGTGTTGAAGCAACATTTGAGATTTATACGCATACAGATAAAATATGACTGGAAACGTATCAAATGATAAATATATTATAAAAATCTATGACATACTTACAATTAATCCTTTTTCGAATTTTTCCTCTTAAGTAATGCAACACAAAGGAATTAAGAGATCACTTTACAATATATAAATCCATCAAATGAAGCAAAAATCAATTAAGATGCGTCGAATAATTACGAAATTCTAATTTCCATGAACAACCTTCATTTGTACATTCTAAATTTTTCTCATTTTAGACGGACATGTATCTTAAGCAAATTTGCAGCTTCAATACATTTTCTTAAGAACATTTCGACCATATTACAGAGCATCTTTCTCGTAACATAATCAAGTATTTTCTTAATTAAGAATCATAGTCAAGCCAATCCTAAGAATGGGCCGAGCGCTTCTCTCAAAGTGCAGTTACTCCAGTGACAGAAGCAACATGGAAAACCATGTGCCGAGAATTAATTTAGGCAATTTCTGGCGTAACTGTTATTAAGAAAGGCGATGTTTCACTTCTCTGTTTGAATGCTTGAATTTAAAAGAAGGACGGAAACGCCATAATTAAGCCGGAAAGATACACAGGCCAACAATGCACAGTGCGACTTATTACATGGGTAAGTGCTTTTGCATATTAAACGATCGTTATTTAGACGTTAGGTCTCGGTACGGAATGATGAATGCGAGTTATTTCTGGCTAAGATGAATTGAATTTAATGTTCGAAATTTGCTCGGGAAGTTTTGGAAGTTTCCGCTTGAGTTTACATAGCTTTTCAAAATCTGAGTTTGATGTAAAGACTTCCAGAGAAGCGTTTAGGAGGCGTCAATAATTAATAAATATGCACAATGTAAACTTTGATTGATGTTTTCTACTCGAAATAGTTGTTGTTTCTTAACTGCGCTTGGGAATTTCAGCATATGTTGTTAATTTAAGTAATTGGAAAGAAGTTCTTGATGCTTAATTGCAGTTCTTTCCTATAATTTATTTATTTTTTATCTGCTCTTTTTAAATAAACCTTTTCCAAAGTACAATCATGGCTTTTTTTTTTAAATTTAATTCTGAATTTTAATGATAAAATGAACTTTTTAAAAACTGGTAAGGTTTGCGATCAAGGGAGAATTAGTTTAATTAGAAGTTTGTTTGCTAATCGTTTCACGAAAGGAGGGGAAATATTAGATTAAGTATGATTCTTTTAAAATGTTTCATACACGCGATGTATAAAATGTAAGTACTTTTTTCCTTTCCTTTGTTTCTTCAAATAAAAATTGTTCCGAGATAGGTTTATTTTACCTTAATTCATAAGCACTTCAAACATGAACTAGATATATTATTCGTGAAAATGCATCTCATAAATTGTAAAATAAAACTTGTTACTTTATTGTATATTATTTTTTAAATTTTGTATTTCAAATCACAGCTGTATCAAAAAAAATACGGAAAGATACAAAGATAGTTTAAATGTAAAAAATAATAATAAGTATAACATTAAAAATTTATTTTACTTCATTGATACCATGCTAAATCAGCAGGGAGGCTTTTACTAAGGAGCATGGCAAGTTTCAAAGAGAACCAGAATTCCTCATTATGTTAACACAATAATCTTTAATTTCACTTAAAGGACTGTGAAATTTCATATTCTTCTTCAGTAACACGAAATCAAACCTGATATCAAACATCGTCGAACACCCCAGATGACTGGATAAATGTTGCTCAGTCGATACCAATTTTTAAGATATACGACTCGAGTAGGGTGCAAATCCAACTAGTCAATGGCGTAAAACATCACCGAGCTTTTCAGATGATTGGATAAATGTTGCTCAGTCCATATTAATTTTTAAAGGGTTAAGAATCCAGTGGGGTGCAAATCCAGCAAGTATCAGCCTAAATTGTAACCATGTAATGAGCAAGCTGAGAAATGTGTTTCAAAAAAAAAAAAAACATGGACGGCCTTCATGACATGAACTAGGTCTCTGGTCCAACTGAACCAATTATTGACTAGGAATGGCGGTCAATTTTTTTTTAAATCTTCGAATCATAGTTAACTAATACAAATCAAATATTACGAGAATTATAATCATGATAAATTTATCATCCCATTTTATCATTTCTATGTTCATCCATTGTAGTTGTGCTTTGCCATGGTTCTTTCATTTCTTCCAACATCGTTTAGCAATGGCATCGTTTCATTCCAAATGCTAATTCTTGGTATTGTTTTCATTGATAGATTTCTTTCAAATGGTAGTATAAATTTATAGTGCGTAAAACTTACTCATACTTTCTACGTATACAGTGTTCACTGTGAGACCATACGTAAGTCACTAGTATAGACTAAAAAATTTGGGGGAATGAAATTGTCACTAATTAAATATTTAATACTAAGGGTAATTCTACATTTTTTCTACTTCTTTTACACATCATTCGAAATTTGTGCCTTATGCTATAAAGCTTTAGTTATTAAGTCAATAACTGACAAATTTAATTATTTTCGTGATTAATCCAAGGGCATTTGCTTACAAAATTCTATTATAATGACATAGCATTTCTTAGGCTTACCTTTTTTCTAAAAGTGTATTTTTCCTTTATCGTCCAGTATAAATTTGTGTTATTATGAAATATATATTTTGTTATTGTTGTTTCTGATGCCACCTGTCTGAGGGTGTCAGATCGAGGCCAACGAAATTCATCGTGGCAAGGGACTGGGTGTAAGCCTATCGTTAGCTTTTAGCTTTGAGCACCGTGCAGGTGACAGTATGATTTGACTCGGTTCATACACGATAGATAGCGACAGCTGCTACTACCACCCACAAGATATTCGGACCCACTTGTTTAACGAGCATGTACTCCGTGTGTACTCGGAGGGTGTTTGGCGACATCGTGCATCAAACCCAGGCCTTCCGGTCTGGCGTCCTGAAGGCCTGGCTCTAACCACTAGGCTACCCACGGTCAAATATATATTATATTTGTGTGTGTGTGTGTGTGTGTGTGTGTGTGTGTGTGTGTGTGTGTGTGTGTGTGTGTGTGTGTGTGTGTGTGTGTGTGTGTGTGTGTGTGTGTGTGTGTGTGTGTGTGTGTAAAATGTTTTTATTTTGTTAAACTTATGTCTAATAAGTGGAAATGAATTTATTGCAAGAAAAGAAAACTTATCTTTCTACTATTTAAATTTTAATAAATAATTTTATTAAAGTCCATCTCTTTAATCTAATCAAATTTGAGTTCTGAAAAATTTGAAGAAAATGTATATTTAATGCACCTCTACAACCATAGCAAAATACTTCTTTTTTCTATATCCGTAGGCAATATGGTTGAGTTTCTGGAAAGTCCTCTTGACTAAGCATACAGGGTATGTAATCTTGCTGAGGTTTAAGTTAATTTACGAAAGCTGCTGAAAGCCTCTTTAATTTAAGATGAGAACCAGACAAAATAACTTAAGTTCATTCTTAAAGAAATGAATTAAAATGTTAAAATGAAGCATTAACTTAAGCTACCAAGCGGAGCTTTTAAAATTTCTAAAAATGAATTTACGAGAGTAAAGAGAGCATGCATATTATGTTTCAAGAAGTTTAAATTTACGATTATTATGCATGGGTACCGTTTCACATGTGCTTTTGAGCTTTACATTTGTAGCTACTTTATTGTGTTTTGTCGAGTAGTTTGAAATTTTCTCTACTGTATCTGGACTTCATTATCTCAGTTGCATTCTGAGAACTAATTAAAACTTTCGAATGAAAAGAAAATTTGGTCATTAATATTCCATTAAAAATTCAACAAGTTAGCTGGTTTTTCTTGAAATTGCTATGCTTTCAGTTTTAAACAATGCCGTGGGATTAATTAGATGGATTCTCCTGAAACAAAACTGTTAGATTAATAATATGTATTGAAAATATCCGATGTATTAAAACAAATGAAATGAAAGTAATTTTACAGATTTCATGATGCTTGATAAAGTTGAGTTTCTTTTTATTTGTGAATTATTCCTAAATAATTTTAGTCTTTTGCAAAATGATTCAAAGATTCTCCAATAGTTTAGAAGTAATTGTAAAATTACTATGTAAAATAATGATTGGAAGACTTAACTAAGTTACATTTATAAAGTTAAAGACAACTGAACATTTTTAACCAACAATTTGAAAGAAATAAGATTAATACTATTCCTGTTCTAAATAAAGCTGGTTAAGAATTTGATATTCTAACGTGTTGACACAACCAATTTCGAACAAAACAGTTTTTGTTTGCATTGAATACAGTGATTTCTTAGCCTTATAAAACATATATTATTTTATTTCTATTTTATGTGAAGACCTAGTTACAATAAATTGCATTAAATTATATATGCTCGAAGTGAGTCTTTTTAATCCACCAGAAGGCATTTATATTCTTCAAAATGTATTATGATGAGTCTAATAACTCAAACTATTATAAATATATTTCTATTAAACTTTTTGTACGGTATTTTATTATTTTTTTTAAGAAACGTACTAAAATATTTCATACTGTATGAATATTTTTTGAGTTATGGCCCATTATTTCAATAATAGCCTAATAAATATGTCACATTTCATATAACATTTATTCGATCTGATTTAAAATTTTATATTTTTATAAGAGATTAAAATTTTAGTACATTTTCCAAATAAATATATGCATTTTGTCCTGGGAAGACTTTTATTCATATGTATTTATTACTTTTCTTCCTTTAACTGATTAAAAAAATTTTAAAATATTAAACTTTCACTTACATAACTGTAATTTTTGTAAAATATAGATATTTTATTTTAAATGTTATTATAGTTAAGCATTAATTTATTGGTATTAATCCCTAACAAAATATTTCATTTGTTTTAGTGTGCTGTTTTTATATAAAAACAGTAATGTGTGAACGTGTTTTGATACTTTAAAAATGTAAAACAAAATCAAAAAAAAATTACACCAGAAAGAAATTGAAGTTAAACACACATCTCTAACTAGGTTATAGGTTGTTTACTAAAAGTCTCTTCTTCATTGTACAAACTCTGATTATTTAAAAATAAGGCCATATATTATTTTTTGAGCTACAAATATAAAAAAAACATATAAATAATTCTGTATCGTTTTAGTTTATACTTATAAAACAAGATATGTATGTATTTTTTTAAAGAAAAGATGAACATGAAACTTTGAAAATTGCACCTGGAATAGTATATAATGAATAATATATCACATTCTTGTATTAATGAATTAATCAGGATCGGATGGAAGTAATAATTAATTTATTTTAATGTAATTAATAGTTAATTTAATTAATTTACTTGCAGAAGTCGAATTAAGCGTGTGCAGTTAATATAATTCTCTCGCAATTAATCTTGCAGCCGTATATTTAGTAATTTTATCTATGAGAAAGTATCGCTAATGGAAAAGAGACTTTGTTCTACATGGGATCAGATTATATAGATTGTCTTTAATTCACAAAACCTGTAATTAACTTTGGCGAATCAGTTATCGATTAATCGATATGAATATACAGGCATATATAGCTGTAACTTCTCATGTATTAGAATTTATCCTGCAGTTTTGATTTCTAAGAGAAAAAGCAGCATCTGAATCTGCAGTGGTTATGTGAATGTTATTAATTATCTTTTAATTCAGAACTAGATTATAATAATAAAAGCAGAATTATAAGAAAATATCATCTAAGCATAATAAATTAAGAAATAGCAAAAACAGTATATGAGTTTGTCGCTATGTCCTCTTTTGGTAATTTTGCATGTATATCAAGTTATCACATTATAGGGAGAGCACATCGAATATATTAGAAGATTGATTTCCAATGAATGTTTTCGGAGAGATTCTTTGAGAACAGATATTTACTGTTACATTAAAATATGACCTTAGATATACACTTTTTAATGAATTTAGACTATCGAACTTTAAGAAGAATATTTGTTGAGAGTTAAGTATCGAAAAGAATATAATTTCTATAATTTAAATGGATGACTTGGGCGGGAGGAATTGTTCGAAGTTTGTGCCATGTTTTTAACGTTTGAACAAATCCAATATAGAATTGGTGCATGAGGAGAATTAAACAGTTCATTTGACAGAGATCCAATGTTTATTGTTCCGAATACTGTAGGATATTACTAGGCTTTCGATAGACTAGAACACAACTTTCATTTCTAAAAGTCAAAAGTTAAAGCGATGCCAATCTCTTTTTTTTTATTGAAAAGGGTCTATTCATCACAAATTTATTTCAGATCATCAGAATGCCAACAAAGAGTATTATGACACAGTTTTGGAATTCAGTAAAAACAGTTCATCATATGAGACTCTAACTTCAGGAGAGAGGATTCTAATGTATAAGAACGCAAAACTACACTGTGTTGTTTAATTTAAACAGTAATTGACAAAACATGAGATCATCGAGATGGGATATCCTCTTTATTTTTCAAATTCGTACCTTCCTAAATTTTTTCTCTACTCTAAACTCAAGTCCTCCCAGTATGAACAGGGTTTTCATGGTACACGGAACTTACAGAAAAATATAAGGTTAAATTTCGGAGTCCTTCACACACACACATGTTGTAAGATATGCCTATCCCATATTCATATGCCCTGCATTCTTCATATGTTTTGTAGTCACGCATAGGGCAATAAATTATGTTTCAGAGATTATACAGCGATGGACAAAACTTTATAGTTGCCAGAATAGCTTATTTTAAAGATTTTTAACCTTAAATTTGGTTGTCGTTATTTGTTTCATTTTGGAAGCTCCAGGCCTGGAGAAAGCATCATTTATTTAAAATTAGTTAATGATATTATAGATGACATGTTTACTCCATATATTGAATTAAGCTATTATTTGGCAATGACAATTTTAATAAGAGTAAGAGTTCTGTTAATGTTGCACTATAAAGTTGTATGACGGCTTTTGACTATGACCCTCATAATTTTCAATCATGGTCAAGTGACGAGGACATCACTTGAGCTTGCATTTCCTTTTTAAAATACCACCCTACACCAACGAGAGGATGTTTGGACCTCGACATATTTAACATGCATCGACCCCCTTTACACAGATAGTCTTCAGCAGTACTAGGCTTGAACTCATGACACGCCACCCATGAATCCGTTACCATGACTTCTAGACTACCAAGACCACACGGCAATTTCAGAAAGAAGGGGGAATGTAAATAGTTTAATGCTAATTTTAATACATTACTGAAATTACAAATATTGGTTCCTTTATAAATCTTACAGAAATTACTGCTTTTGGATTGATTTTTATAACTTAAGGAAATTTACACGATTACTTTTTTATTATCTAGGTACATACTACCTAGGAATTGTGTGTAAAGCAATAATTTAAAATTAGAGTTTTGTTGCATTTGAAACTAAACATTTATTTATAAATAGAAAAGTTATTGGATTACTTTATTCCAGTGTTATTAAAAACTAGTTTTTGCACAAATAAGAACATAGACATTTTGTCCTTATCAGACAATAAAGTCTTTTCCTATAGATTATAAAATACTATATATATATTTTTAACAACTCAACTAGCAACCCCCCCCCCTCCCAAAAGTGAAAAAAAAATTTTAGAATATCCTTAAAAAAATCAAGTTTTTATTTCATGCAAAAATGTTTAGTTACAGAACCTAATTAACACTCATATATTTGAATACGCTTTTTAAGCAATGGATATTGTGAATGTAACTTTCAGCAAACAAGGCGCTTAAAAGCTACGTATGAAATCGGGCATAATTTCTATGTTGAAAATCTGTGCTTCTTAATTCAAAATCAGTTAATCAGGAAAACTTGTATAAAGTAAATCAGTGAGATACAAGCCATGATAATTCATAAAGATATGGAAAATCATTTTAATGTCTGTATTCATGTTCGTGATGATGTTATTTAATATTACCTTACTCAATAAGAGGAAATTTATTCATTATATAACTCATGCATCTAATATTTGCTCATTTAAAGAAGTAAGTTAAATGTTTGTCTCCTTTTATAAAACGTTATATTAAGGAGAAATCTTACGGTAAAATTTTTTCTAAAAGATTTTGGGTGTATTTGAATAAGAAAAATTTACAGCTATCCTGAATGTTTGCTGTAGATCTAACGTCTTTCCTCAAAATGTTAACAATTGCAGTTTTCCCTTGACTCAGGAATCTTAAACCAAAGCTCGAAATTTAAAATAAAATAAGCTCTTTCTTATAAAATCATATGCATAGATATATTTTAAATTTTTATAATTCTAATAATGTAAATATATACTAATGTAGCAATGCATAATGCCATTAAATATTATAATTTCTAGTACATTAAACAAATATACTAGGCATACATAAATTTATTCTACACATATATCCTATCTTCTTTTGTTCAATCGTTCTATCAAAGTTCTTTCAATACATATAGTATTCAATACATTTTTACAGATTATACTTCAATGCATAATTTAAAAATTGACAAACTAATTACATAATTACGGTATAGTTTCACCACTGTTCATTTTCTTTAAAGACTTTTGGACTGAAGCATTATATTTACATTTATTATTATATCAATACACTGCACTATTTTGCATATTTTTATTTTCATAAGTCCAATTGCAGTTACATCTGAAAAGTATATGTAGCAAATATAAGAAATACTGCTCAAATGTATGCTCGAATTTCAGAGAGAATGACCCCCACGTTTATTGAAATATAATAATTCATTTAATAATAAGTAAAAAATTTAAAAAATCTTGTTTTTCTAATTTATTTAGCTTCACAAAGAGCGAATTACTTTTAACTTGAAACTTTAGGATTTAATTTAAAAGATTATATTTAAACTCTTAATTGAAATTCTCTTAACATAATGAAATTCTTTGGAAAATTGATTTGATTCCAGCTTATTAGAATTAATAAAATTCGATATTTTTTTGCATTTAAGAAGGACTGGAATTGAAAAATTGTTTTGAATTTCATGTAAATCATAATTTTATAACTCTTACAACTGATATTTTTACACAAGTAAATTTAATGAAAATCTATACCATTTTTGTTAAAGAAATATATTAATGTAAACACACACACACATATATATATATATATTTACATTAATAGATTATTTTAATAATAATAGTTAACTCACACTATTTATTTTAATAATAGTTAAACTTCTCTAGAATTTTCTTACTTTCCCTATGGCCCAAAGTATTGGCAAATTCAGGTGAAGGTTGGCTAGCCGAAAAACTTTGTTTAAACCTGCAATCCTGGTTCCTAAGATCAATAGTTTTCTCTAGTACTACTATGGCTAAGGCTATTCTATATAGTTATCTTGGGTTATAACTATTTTGTGTATATTTTTGTAATATATATATATGTATATCAGGCCTGGAAAGCTAAACTTAGAATTTAATTGTATAATAAATAAAAATAGTGTTGTAGTATCTTTATTACCACGTATAGAATTTAGGGTGAATAGGACTATTTAAGGTAAGTGCACTGATATAGATAACAGAATAAGCGAGCAGAGAGGCTGGTGACTCCTTGCTGTGTTGATGTCTTTTGTTCTGTCCGATTAGGTGTCAAATAGCCGCCATGTTCGAATGATGATGCATGAACAACTTCCTTCATTTACCAGCAGGGCCTGACATATATATATATATGAGTGTGTGTGTGTGTATGTGTGTGTGTGTGTGTATGTGTGTGTGTGTGTGTGTGTGTGTGTGTGTGTGGTGTGTGTGTGTGTGTGTGTGTGTGTGTGTGTGTGTGTGTGTGTGTGTGGCCACTATAGTGAGTTAAACGACATACATGATCAAAATGATCACACGATAATGTTTTCTCGGACGAATCATCACTTCCACGAAATCCGTACCTGACTCCAACAGTACCACAGTATGATAAGTTATTGGATAGTCCATAGATTACGTTTATGTATATACATTCTTCAACTTTTATTAAGATTGTTTATATCCATTCAATTTTTATTCTTCATCGTCATAATACACATTCTCCGTACATTCAACAGCTACCATTATGCTTGTGAAGTTTAATAGCCTGCAGTTATTCCTTGACTTGTTGAAGTTCAACAGAATAACGCGAGACGTACATAATAAACCTCCAGAATATGTGTTGCCTTGGGCCATCTATTATGTCTTTTTAACTCAAGGTTGCAACTGACTATTATAAACAGGTCATCATACACCATTGGTTTCTAAGTCAGATTAACATTCTCAATGCGTTTAAGTAACATTAACTGTATAACACAAAAAAGCTGTTTTTTCTTGCAAAATTGTACTAGTTTTCTGCCAGTATCGACATATACAAGATACACTAATTTATTTGTGTCTATTAAGTATAAAGGTCTCCCAAATTAAAATGTCATTTCTGTAATAACTCCGCAATTCGAAGAGAAAGATGACTGCGCATGCTTTTATAGAGGGCCCAGAGTGTTGTGAATGTATGCGATATCTTAAGAACCCGCCAGATGCTAGTGGGATTAAGTGGGAGCACGTTAAAAGGTATAGCACCGTCTCATGGATACCTCCAAACGGTACGTCTATTGATCTGGCCACTTACTGTGCTGCACTGCATGAACTGAGAAAAATATCAAAAACCGCTGAAGTTGCATGCTGTCATTCCGTTCTTTCACCTTGCATGATAGTGCATCCTGATGTGTATGTGTTTCAAACCAAAAGTTTTCCAGAGAAAGCAGTGAAGGAAACGAGGCTAAAGGTCCAAGTGGTGCTACGAATTTAAATATATTTTGAAGCATTTTAAACCAGAGGCATTTAAAATAAGTTTTAAATCTTTGAAACATGAATTGGAATTCAAGTTTAAAATCATTTTTGTTAACTGTTATGAACTGCTTTAAAAATATTACTTAGAAATGTAAACACGTTTTTATATGCTTTTACTTGAAACTCTAAACAGTTAGCTATTTATGAGGAGAGGGTAACATGTATAAAAAAGTAATGCTTTAGTAGTGTTTTTAAATAATGCAAGATCAATGAAATTATAGCGCTTATATTTATTTACTAAATTAAAAGAAAACTAGAATATAATAACTATTCTTAAAATACATTTTAAAAATGCATTGATAATTTTTCTAGCTGATATTTTGATAGACAAGATAAAGAATTTAATATATATATATATATATATAAGAAGCATTTTAACCAATCTTCAAATAAGAAAAAAAAATACAAAAAAAATAAAACAATGAAAACAAATAATAGTTTTATTTAAGAAGCGCTAGAAGAATAAATATTTAATCTTTTCCAGATTCCAAAAGTATGAAATACTTCCGAAAAAATATTAAAGTTCAGTTTTGAAACTTAATAGCCAGCAAGTTCAGCTTTTTTTGTTTAAAAGTATGATTAATAAAAATCTAGAAAATAATAAATTACTGTCGAAAGTTTTTCGATTAACGACAAACATATCAAAGTTTATATTTCAAGAGGTTAAAACAATTCTGAGAAAGAAAAAAAAATAAAGATGATTAAGAAAAATTGACAATATATAGTAATTGAAAAAAATCTGTAAAAATTAAGATTTTCTTTGAAGTTTTCACTTAAGGAAATTAATTTAATATATATAATAGAAGTAAAATTTTCGACTACATTTTGTTATCTCGTTACATGCAGGCTATGCGGTTTTAGATAACATGTGAAATTTTATATTTTTCAGCGTTTAATCTTATTATTTCATCATTTACATTCTGTCATTCTTATTATCCCTTGGCATTATACATAATATTGTTACATTATTATATCCTTTCCCCCTATTCATTACTATCAAAAGTCAATTTCTATCTTTTTTATAAATAAGTAAATCACGCGATCTTCAGTTCTTCATTCAGTAAAATATTATATCTTGTTATTTAAGGTTTTTGTAAGTGTAATGCAAATTAAAACGTATATTTTAATGGAGTTCGCACAAACATTTTCTTTTAAAATAAAATTAAAATAATGATAAAATAAATAAAACCAGCATATCACAATAAGTGTAATATGTACACAAAACTAAATATTGAAATTAAAATTATATTTTTTTAAACATGAATGGCCAATTTTGTAGAGTTCTGTAACATAATTTTATTTAAAGCTAATAAATTTATTATTAGGCATGTAAAACACCTAGATTGATTAACTAAATTTCGTTTGTAAGTTTTATGTGATATTTTTGTTCTTCAGTAAATTTTTCATAATTTTTCAAAATCCAACTTTTTAAATGATTTACAAAAGATTTAAACTAAAAGTTTACCAAAAATATAGAAATGTGGGAAGCGTTTTATAGTAATTCGGGAAATTAATAAAACGTATTCTTGAATTTCTTGTGAACTTCAAAGAACTCACGATGCGTAGAGAGAGAGAGAGAGAGAGAGAGATCACAGGTAGGATTCGACACATGGCCCTTTAAATTGTGAAGTCAAACCAAATTAAATACAGAGAAGACAATTGAATGTATAAATAGCATTTCTATGGTATTGTCACTTACCTGTATAATAGATATTGGATAAGTGAACACGTTCCTGATTCTTACTAAAGCCCGTTTTCTAACAATGTCAATACACGTTAAATGAGTGGGAAAGCTAAAAAAAAGCATGTTAACGTAGAATATATATCAGAAATACGGATTGTTTGTGTGTTTCAATCTCTTTATATGAATGTGATTAAAAACCATAAGACATGTAGTGAATTGTTATGTCCTAAGGAATTAGGTCACTGTAAACGTCCATTGCAACAAATAAACGTTCAACAGGCAAACCAAATTCAAAATGCATTTAAAATTTAAATTGTTCTCCTTTTATACTATTATTTTAACGAATCACTTGTCATTACTTTTATACTCGAACTGAAAAAGCTAAATCTGTATAACCCACAAATACATTTAAATAGTCCAACTTGTTTCTATACTTGTATACAGATTTATACTTACCGCAAGAAATTACGACGTCGAGAGCGAGATTTAGGTACACATGTATGGCGGAGGATCCACATTACCCGTCTGGATGCCTGATTACGACATTCGACATTTACTAATTGCCTTCTTTAAGCTTTAAGCGATGCTAATTTTAACGAACTAACCAAGTTATTAAGAGAGTTTCGAGAACTATATAACCAGAGAAAAACGAAAATTCCAAACTTAATTTCAGATATGATTTAAAATCCCAACGCTATTAAATTGTGAATCTAAATTTCCTTGCTTCATTTCGTGTTATTAAGGTTAATTGAGATTGAAATCACTTAAGTATGGAAATAACTTACTTTATATTGATACTAAATCTTAAATAGAATAAGAAGTTTTGTTTTTGTTCAAATTTGTAGAAAAAGTTCAAAAGGATAATTTATATTTATGTTTAAATAGATAAAAATATTCAAAAATACTTTCACACAATAAAGAGTAAAAAGTTAAAAGTTCACTGAAGTAGTGATCACAGACGTGTATGTTAAACTTCAGGCCATTGCCATTAATGCTAATACTATATACAGTGCTTTTTTACTTGTAAGTATATGAATTTGAATATCTCACTTAGGTATATTAAATTCAAATTGAACATTTTTACTAATACTATTCGTTATAGGAATAGTAAGGAATTAAAATAATAAAAAACTAGACAGAATTTCAAAAATAGGAGATGTATTCTTAAAGACGTAAAGAAGTATAGATATATATGTGTGTCTATAACTTTCGTGTTCTTTATCTTAATTTTTAATGTTGTTATCATTCTGATTTAAACCTTACATACTCTTGCAAAATTTCCGAATTTAAATTATTGCGTTCTACTTTAAATGTATGTACTTTACCCTTTCAAATACTTTCTGACATTTTTATTATTTTTTTTTAATTTCTAAGTCTTTTGATTGTTATTTAAAAAAACAAATTTAAGAAATTCACTGAAATATATGCATACAAAGTAAATAACGTGTGTAGCGTTGCATACATTTTCAAACATTTCTTTTTTTATGTACATTTAGGGTGACATATTAATGAAAAAGTGAAAAGCGTTTATGAAAATTGTGTTAACATTTTTTCAAATAATGTTTCTCTCACACTTTCGTAGATAATGCATATATTAAACATATATTTAACTCATCTGTCGTCTATAAGCCCCAAGAAAATATGTACTATATCGAAGATCCAGAAAACCTTCATCTTTGTCATACTTCCTTTACATACTCCACTCCTATATAAGGATGAGTAAATACGTGCTCCTGGATAGATTTTGGAGAGCAAAGAAAAGAGTACACAGAAATTCCGGATCTAGGTCGGAAAGGAAGAAATTGTTGTATGTAACCTCTTCAGAAGATCAGTGATCGAAGTCCATTTCCCTTCATAGGCATATGGCACATATCTATAGAGAGAGGATAGCTTGGAGATGACAGGAAATATGAAACCTTTTCCATCTTTGAATTCGGTATCGTATACGTGTTTTCTCTGAATTATTGAGAAGGCTTTCAGAGTTCATGGGGAGAAAGAGTAAACATTGTTTTTGTAGAACCAAATGGGGTTTTTTCAACAGTATTTATTATGATACTCAAGATTTGAGTACGTTGAATAATAAAAAATTACGTTAAATTATCACCCGATCCAAATAAAATATAGTTCTAACTTTTAAAGGTAATGATTTTTACATAATATAAGCCTGTTTAAGCTCTATCCTTGTAATAAAATATTAATGTTTTGATAAAAAGAAGAACATAATGTTTAAAGTTTTATTTATTCGTTATATTAGGGAGAAAAATTATTTGTAGTTAAATGCGTCTAAAGCTCGTGAGTATAAAATAAGAAAGTTAGTAAATATACGATCTGAAATTGAAGAACAATTTCCTTGGAAGTAAATGTTATGTTTAAACTACCTTATAAATTATTGTTTCAGTAGGTAAAAGTTATATATAAGCTATTTATTTGTTTTATCAATTATATTAAAATTAACATTATTCTAAAATTAAATAGTGTTAAAGATTGGTTTTCGTAGATCCCATTACACTCATTACTTAAAAGAAAAAAATTCCTTAATTACTTATATTTTCAATTAAAATTTCACTTACATAAATTCATTTAAAATTTTATGTAAGCAATTTTGACTAGTTAAACCACTTTAAAAAGTTTTATTTAATTTGCTTACTCATATTTTCCCTTTTATATTTTCTATTTGATTACTGCATTTAAGGATTTTAATCATACGATATCTATTGTATTTTTTATTTATTCTGCTTTCTTTAGTAATTTCTGGCATGGGCATGTAGTCATTAGATAAGGTCGTAAAAATTAATTTTTCTTGAATTAATATTAAGTATGTCTGTGAAATGGTAGAATTTAATAATAGTATTGCATAATTTTGAAGTAGTACAGTAAAAAGAAATTTGAACTTGTAAACGGTACATTTAATTAAAGGGAAATGATAGAGTGTGTTGATTTATGGCGCAAGAGCCAGTTATGGTAAACATTTAATTAAAGGAACTCATTAAATCCAATTTACCGCGCATAAAAACAATTTAATATGTAGTTTAAAGTTTTAGTTAAGATATATATATATATATACATATATATAAGAAAAGAGTAAATTGTCTTCAGTAAATAGCTTTAAAAGATTCTTCTCCAAATTAACTTTTTTTACTGATAGATGCATGTGCTGTTGCCAATGTCAAAAAGACAATCTAAAGTATACATGTCTTTTGAAATTTTCGATTCCAAGTGTACATTTTCATATATAGTATTTTGTATATAGTATGCTTACTTTACAACTTCAAGGAATTGTGAATACTGACAAAACTGTAAGGAATTCAGACGGTAAAACGACATTTCACTTGAAATACTATTCAATAGACCAGGCGAAGGATATGGTTGAAGAAAATCGGAAAAGTACAATTGTGAGAAAGTTCTGACCGTAAATAGAACTTTTAATCAAAGGCAATGTCTAAACTTTCACTGAAAATAAATATATATTTAAACTCGAAATATTTTATAAACGTTTAAGCTATATTTAACTAAATTATAGTATTTTGTAAAGTAAAATGTTTCGTATATTTATTAGGAAATATTTTATTCAGCGATTTCGTTCGAATATTGTAAAAAGCTTAAATCAAAAATGAGTTCCATAATTTGAAATTTATGATTTAGAAATATTACATTCTATCAAAAAAAATTACGGCTTTATATTCATCATATACAAACTAAATTTATTTTACACTTTAGAAATAAATATGAAATATTTGTGTAGGAACAATGAAAACGTATGCAATTTCAAATTAAAATGAGTTATTTACTGTCAGATCTAAATTTGAAAGTAATAAGAAGTATTGTGAGTATTAAAAAAGAAATTTCAAAATAAACTGATTATGGTTATATATCTGTTATAGTTTAAAGACTTTTATGTTCTATGAACCTCAGGACTTATTTTGCAGAGGGTTGATGTACGTTGAATTCATCGGGGCATTCATTCGTACGTTGAATTCATGATATTGGTATGATATGAAAGTTTGTAGAGTGTGGTTTCAGCCCAAGCATCATCCTCGTCACTCGGCCAAGTTACAAAAAGGCATGGTTTGTCGTTAATAGTTTTATTTTGCTTCGGAATGTGACATCAATAAATAATCATTGAATCAATCCATGAACCTCATATTGAGACGCAAAATTGAATTTTCACTAGAAACTCGTCGCATAAAATGTTAAAGTATATGGAATTGACTCATTAGTTTTCAAATAGGGTGGCTCTGAGATACCAGTTAACATAATATTCCCACATTAATATGTTTTATTCAAATTGGCAAAACCTGTCATTAGTTACTTTAGATTTAAAGGAGTGCTATGATTCAAAATAACCACAAAATTAAAATATTTCAACAAATCCAACATTTTTATTTTTCTTTACATGGAATGTGATTAATTTTGAAATCAAAGGAGAAACATACAGCTTGTATCTTAATTTAAAAACAACAGTTTAAATTGTAATTTTTTCTGTTAATTTTTCAGTTCTCAAAAATTCATTACACGTAAATTACCTATGCTTAAACATCAAAAAGAAATTAACAGTTTCCCAGCATTTTTATGAGAGCAATTAGAAAATAAACATTAAAAAACTGTATCTGCTTACTTCTACTTTGTTATAATGAACGCGGATTAAAAAAGGACATGCAATTAATTTTAAAGATTTTTTTATTTTAAAATAAAGGTATCGAGCTTTCAATACAAGTAAAAATTTATGACAAATTGAATTAACAGATTAAGTAATGAGTTATTAATTCAGAGATACATTAATCAATAAAATTAAAGGTTAGTTAGCATATTTAAGCAATCAATTTGAAATAAACATCAATAAATATTAAATATATGCATTTATATTCTATTATTTGAACATTTTGAAAAAACTAAAAATTCTTTTGCATCTTTTAAATGTTAACATTTTGTAGTATTTTTAAACTCTATTTGAAATTAAAAAGAAGATATTTTTAAAAATGTGCTTGTTTTACCAATAAAAGCATAATCTAGCAAGAACGATATTTTAAGAAAGAAATCCTTGTTTTTATCAATGTAAGTGATTGCGGAAAATGTTTTTAGTCACTTCATTCATTTTATTAGCAGCGGTTAGTTTCATTTTATCGATTTCATTTTTCACAAAAATCTATAGTGTATAATTTTTTTTTTTTTTTTTTGCAAATTTTAAAGGAACAGAAGTAATTTGCACTTTTTATATAATAGTATTCTTGAACCCTTTTTAAAAGTGATTTAGAATTTTTAATGTTTCAACATCATTGTAACTTTTTCATTCCCTTTGATAAATTCACTTAATCCTATAAGTTAATTTAAATTTCAAAAGATTTCTTACTTAATGATTTGTTCAGGTGCAACTTACATAGCATAGCTTCTCTTCAAACTGTTTAATTTGCTTACCTGAAACTAGAACTTACTTAAGTTTTACTTCTCAAACTGAGCATCTTAGAACTTTTTTGATATAAAAACAAAATTGTATTAGCACTTGATTTTTGCTTTTTTCTAGCTTGCTAAAAGCTTCGAAACTAAATTATAGAAAACAAGATATTTAAGCGGGGGGGGGGGGAGTAACCTTCAATAGCGTTTTATAAGAGGTCTTAAATTTTATTCATGTTTATGTATATTTTTTATGTGATATTAAATAGGAAAACTAATATGTAAACATTTCAGTTTGTGTGTTAAAGACATGCTTCTAACAGTTTCTGTTTTAATTCATTCGTAGTTAAACACACTCTTTTTGAGGGACACGTGAACATTAAAAACACATATTGTTCATCTCATTTACTTTATTCTTATCCCACGTATTTTTCCCTAAGAATTTAGTTTACTTTTTCGCATCACGTGCACTTGATAGAAACAAATATTGATGAAAGTTTTATTTAAAGAATAGCTTAAACTTCTTGTACTAACTTATACTTGTTGTACTGAGCAACAGTTAATTTTTTTAAAAAAAGTTCAATAATAAGAAATTTTTCCAAAATAATTTATAAAGCACTATTAAAAGCTACAAGGAACAGTAGAAGTGAAAACGTAGATAAAAAGATAGATAATAGTTTTTAAGTTTAACATATATTTGTCATTAGTTAAAACTTAACACGTAATAACAATAACACGTAACAAACAATAATGTTATGATTTGTTTGAAGTGTATCAAATTAAAAATACTGTAAGTTTTTAGACTTTTTAAAACTTTTTCATATTAATATTTCAATGTATGGTAATATATTTTAATGCAACTTAAAATGTATCCAGTTTAATTTCATATCACTTCCCTTAAAAATAATGAGTATTTAGAAATGAATGAAGATGCAGCTGATTGTTACAATATCTGTGTCTTAGCATTTTCAAACGTTTCACTAAAACAAATAAATTTAAATAAAAGGAGAAGCATTAATAATTTCTTAAAACATTTATCTGAATTAAAATTTTCAACACTTTTTTTAATTGTAATATCCAAATAATTTCTCTAAATAAAATGATTTTTACCATTAGTGAAACATATATTAAGTACAAAATAACCAGTAACTCTTTATACATGAATAACTTAAAATTACAAAACCAAAAAATTTGAACATGTTTATCATGCTCTACTATCATAATTTCAAACACTAGATTTATAACGCACCACTTTTCTTCCGAATGACTGTCACCACTAAACGTTGTCCCCGGGATATTCGGGATTCAGTATTCTTAGGGCACTTTGGGTATCCGAGATCTATGTTTGTCTTCAGTTCCCAGTTCGTTACGAACAACGACTAGAATAAATCTCTTGCAGTTGCATGTGCAAATTCGTTGGACCCAATCAGACAATCTGCGCAGTTCAGACCCTCGTGGCACTTATTAGTATTTGCAGAATGTGGATAGAGTTGTTATAGGGATGGGGAATGTATTAATTCCATATTGATAATGGAAATAATGCTACAATGGAATATACTAACACTGGTTGGCTTGATGAAAGATGATGTTGTCATAAATAAATGAAGGAATCGTATGATTCTGTCGTAAGCAGTATGTATTAGAGTAGAGATGCAATAGTAATAATTTAGTTACATTAAAATGAGTAAAATTTGTTTTTAGAATTTCAGAATATTTGAATATCTAATCATATTACGTGAGGTTGTATCAATATATTCCAGGCATGTGTGAAGTTACTTAGAATTAGTTTTTTTATGCTTTCTTTTTAATAAAATTCTAACTCTGAACTGCAGATATGATAAAATAGTGTGTATAAAAATGCTATTTTGTATAAAACAATCCTTAAAATACTTAGTACATATTTATCTGTCATAACCATATATTGGAGAGAATTTAAATCAAAGAGTTTTGTAATTCAAAGATATAATTTGGTTTTGGAGATAGAAATTTTTCATTTTCAAAGATATGTTGACAATAAATACACAAAATATGAAAAAAATCTGCTTTTTATCTGTCATTCAAATACGCTTAGATGTATTGTAAATTTCTATCTAAAATGAAAATTCCGTAAGAATGTGGCCCTTTAAATTTATAAGTACAGATAAATTTCGTAATTTAGCATAATTACTAAAATTTAAGTTTACGCTAAGACGATTTTCAACGAAAATATATAAGAAGCAGCCAATTGCAAATGTTTTTAGTATATATATATATATATATATTGCTTATTAGATAAAGAAAATTCTAAATACAATACTTCATATGCATTCTCAAATACAAATAATTTTATTTTAACTTTCTACTAAATTTGAATAATTATAACATAAATTCTCATATCTTTCATCTTTCTTCCTCTATTGAAGAAAACAAAGACAATTAAAAATTGCCATTTATTACATTTCCACACATATAGTTAACTGTAATAAAAATATGTATTTATATTTTTGTCGTCTTTAGATTTGTATTAAATAACCAGCATTTTTCGAGTCTGACTAAAGCGTTAAATTCAAAATCTGCGGTTCTAAAACTAGCTGTGATTGTGAAAAACAGTAATCACACACTTTTTATTAAGTAACTTACAATTTCAACATTTTAGATATTTTTTTCTGGGATGTATGATCTCTGTTATTTCTCAAATAAACAACAATAATGTAAGTTTTGATTTATACAAGAGAGAGAGAAAGACAAAAAATTATATAAAAAAATACATAACTCTAAAAAAAGCATTTCAATCTTTCTCTAGCTTTTAATAAAATTTATGTGTCGTATTCTTCATTTTTGTCTTAGTTATTTTTTTTATTTTATAAGATACATTTATGAAATTCATGCCCACTACATAAGTAGAAGTAGAAGAATTTTAGTATATACAGACAATAAATAAAGAATATAATTGCGTATGCAGAAAGCGATTTATTGTAAAAAATGCAATGGTTTTGCTTATTCCAAAGAGATTTTTCAAGGCCAATCAAATGGAATAGAATTTCCATGTCACATTGTCTGCAGAAAAAGAAAGATAAAATGCATTAAATATTTTATAATAAAAAGGAAAGAAGTCATCCTTTCTGTTTCTCTATCGGAAAAAATAGTTGAAAAAAATTAGGACTTTCAAAGTAACTGGGAACAAAATGACGATAAATATCAAAACCAGAAATTTTGAAGATGAATGGTTATGTCTTTAAATGTTATTGAAACGACAACTATTGCTCAATAAATTCATGTCTGAAATCACTTTCACCATCGTTCGGTACTTCAGTACATATGAAAGAAATATTTTAAAATATTTATCAAGAACTGGCAGAAATGTAACGTAAAAATAAATGTGTTACAGCCTATATTCTTTATTGGTTTCTTTTTAAAAAAAGTGTTGAATACTTTCAATTACTTGAAGTTTACTAATTTAAAAATAATAATTTTTATATTATACATTGTCATTTTACATTAAGCTGAAATTATGGCATGTGGGATTTGATACTAAAATTTTAATACACAAAATTTTATGATGTGGCATTCCTCCTTTATTTTATTTAAAATAATATCAATACTTTTTCTTAATTTGAGCAAACATAAATAATTTAAGGCAACAAAAATGCGTTGGGAGTGTTTTAAAAAACGGTTTTATATAATACTTTAACAGTTGTTATTTTCATTGAACAATTATTTTATAAATCATCTATTTATACACATACATAACCATCTACTTACATGCGCGTGCAAACTGTGTAAATTATTCATACAAAACTCATTCAAGATTATTTATAGACATAATATAAATCCACAATTTGCTCTCATAAATTCGAAAATAAATTAGCAAGATTTTTCTAAGTTTGCTGTGCAATTAATAGCTAATGGAATAATGTTGACTAACATCTATTAGCCCTTTTAATAAAATGGTAAGTATCATGGAGTTTCTAATGAATGATGCTAGAACATATCAGCTAATAATAGTTTTTTCAGAAATATAATATCAAGTATAATTCTTTACTATATGCTCGCAATTAGGCAGGTAGTAAGCAATAAGCATGTAGTCAAGTAATTGTTTCGGAATAAAAGACATTTCAGAGATTAATGTAATGATAGTAAATGTAAAAAACACAACAAAAACAGTATAATTTCTTTCAAAATAATATCAATCTTAACTCATTTGAGACAAAATCATGCTTCTAAACTCATTTCGATTTGAAGAACTTATTTTTTGAAAAACTTAATATTTATGAATTCCGTTTCTTGAATTAAAAACTTTTGCTTGAATTAGGATTCATCCACACAGTATATTTTCAGATAAATTTGCCTCTGTATTTTTGTTATTTTATCTTATTTAATTTTGTTATTTTTTTATAATAAAAAAGCTAATATTTTTTTGGACTTTTTATATACAATATTAATTGAACTTAATTTCCAATTTCTAAAATATTTTTAAAATTTATATGTTTTAAAACGGGCTTTAAAAGCGATTTTTCATTTATTTAAATGCTATAACAATCTTTGAATGAAAAATAACAATATATTTTTAAAATGTAGCTGAACTAAAATCTTGCACAAAGGATCATGATTTTCTTTATTCGAGAAATGTCTTTTGAAGTAAACAGCTAAGAAATTGCATGTGCCATCAAGGAATCAAATATTCATTGTTATTGAAGAAAAGTAACTTCATATCTCATATATCACTGTAACAAGACATCTATTCAGCCTAATACGAATGGATGCAGTCTTAAACAGCATAATAAACTATTTTCCGAAAGGTTGTTATATTATCTTCTCTTACTTACAGGATTCCATTTAGTTAGTTTCATCCCAAATAAGGTTCTCTGAATAACTATGTGCAGAGAAATGACAATATAAGAAGCAATAGTACTCAATAAATCTTAATTTATATCGGATGTAAAACTAATGTTCTTTATAAGTATTCATATCAATAAATAAATTAAAATAACTACAAAATAATTAATATAAAATAAAATTTTAAAAGATGAAATAATTAGGATTATTACAGATAAACAGTATTTTTTATCGTGAAATATATGTGTCTTTCTAATATACAGATATATGCCACTCCGCATAAGTTTTTTTAGGTATATAGTAGCAGAATCATACACTTGTTTATTTTTTGGCGGATTGCGGAAGACTGTCTCAATTTCAGTTCACAGAAGATAATTTTTTTTGCAGTACAGGCCATCATAAGAACATTGCATGAAATATATAGAAAATATCTAGGTATTTTACAAATTAACAATATGTATGATATCTATTGCTATCGCCGTCACGTTCATCCTCTCAAAAGGAAAAATTCCCGTTTACAATAACGCTAAGATGCGTATAGGCAAGACAACGCCCTCTAATGAAGGTTCCAATAACTAACACTCGCTGCAGAAATATATTAACTATTTTGCAAGACTTTTTCTTTCATAAAACTAAATTTGAAAACACCAAGGAATATTTCTATAATATTTTACTTTTATAAACCTCCTGCATACATCTAAAATGAATTATAACTTTGTTAAACAATATATAGTCTATCATCTTTCAATTTAAAAACATCAAAATATATTATAAGTACTAGGCTTGACTTATTTCTTCAAACTGCATGGGTTACTAGTTTGTAACCCATGCAGTTTGAAGTTTGAACCCATGTATATTTTAAGATAAAATTCTCTAATAATGTTATTTGATTGTAATTTTCAGATTATTTTAATGTATTATTAATGATATTTGATAACTTTTTTGCCTTGCATATTTCAGTTAATTAGTATGAATCAGCAACTTATATAGTGCAAGTGCTAGTTTTTTAATAAATTTGAATCATTTAACTTTCTCTGTTTTCAGCAATAAAATAAATTCTTAGAAAACAATATAATTATATTAAAACTGTGTATGCATGTGATTACATTGTTATAAATAAATTGAAAAGTTGCTATTTTCTTTATTGATTTAATTCAGAAAAAGAAGGGTATGATTTAATTTTACATTACCGTTCTTGCATTCAATTAATAAACACGCAAGTTTTCTTATTCCTATATAATGATAAGCTGACAATACTAATCTATATTTGATGGTTTTCAACCACAATTTCAGAAAAGGTTGCTGTGATGATTTAATTTTTGAATCCAGTATTGTGAGAGAAGTAATTTGTTCGTTTAAGAAATAAGTGCTTCACCAGAAGTATATCACAAGCTTCAAAGAAGACCATTAAATCCATTACCTGCTTTTAAAAATGCACACTAGCAAAGGAAATGCTCCTCCCTTCATTATGGCAAATGCAGTTGCCTAGCCACCATTGATGAAAACGTGCTTCTGTTCCAAGTATCTAAGCAAATGACCGAAAGTCATTTACGGTTTATGAGCTTAAAAGTTTTTGTTCACATAAAATGGAATTTTCATTTCCGTTTAGAGCGAAGAGATGCGTTTCTTAAAAGAATATTTAATATTCAGCTTTTAAAGAGAATGTAGGAAAGGAGAGAAAAAAATGTGTTTACTCAAAACACTCCTTTTGTTGGATTACCATATGAATAAAATATCTTTTTCTCGGACTATCTACAACTACCTGGTTTGGTTATTTTGAACTGAGAGATGAAACAAGATTTTGAAAAAAAAAGTGCTATGAGCGTATAGTTTTTTTTTAAATGAGTAAATAGTGGTTTTTTTAAAATTTTTGTTTACTTTAAGTGTTTTACATTAGTATAATTGATAAAATATCTAATATCTCTAAGTGAAATTCATGAAAAAGATGTTTGAAAAGTTTCCACTAATACATCTTTATTGGTAATTAGTCTCTAAAATATGATTTATTTGTAAAGAACAGTATTATATTTCATTGTGACTTATAGAGTCTGCTTCACTTAAAAATTTCTACATTTTTTTTAAATCAGTTATTTTTAAGTTTAAATGTACCGTTTTTGTTTTTGTTTTGGCTTTATAGGGGAAACCCTGATTCAATACTTGTGCTTTGGAATCATTTGTTTCAAATTTTTGAGAAATTAAATAAATTTAATAATCATAAGTACTAACAACCAAAAATCTACAAAATTATACTGAATAAAGTCTTAAAGTCAATGTAGTAAGGGCAAAGAAGAATCTATTAACAATGGTGATCACAAGAAATTATATAAGGATATGTATATATATACAAAAAGAGAAAGAGAGAGAATTGGTTAAAGATCTAACTGTGGGACGTCGACAGATATGGTTACGATGACTAATCAATTTATTTTGATTGTTTATTTCTGACATGAATCGGCTCACTGATAGGTAGTGCTCGTAGATTTGTCCATATAAACAATAGGTTATGTTTTCTGAAACTACCTTAATAATGTATTAGCGTTGTAAATGTCCAAATAGTATGTTATCTACTTGATAAATCTATTCCAGAGTCTCTACTTTTCTATGGAAATTGTATTTAATTATCAGATTCATTAAGCGAAACTAATTAATTAACCCTCTCTCCAACTTAATTTCTCTCCTTAAGACGAGTTTCAATACTCTCAATCTTACATAGAAATATAAAAAAAACCTGTATTTGCAGTTCAGTTTCTTATATATTAGCCTTTTTTTCCGTTTAATTTAGTTTCTATAAATTTTGTAAAAGGAAAAGCATTTTCGAAAGGAAATTTCTGCTGAATAAAATATACTACGAGCTGTTTATTTTATCACATTCATATTTTATGAAAGAGAGGCTTCTTTTTCTTTTAATATTTTAAGCGTCTCGTTGCCTATCTATACATTGGTAGTCGTGAGCCTGAAATTTAAACTCAAATTGCCCGAAGATCTAACGAAAAATAAATTGAACTATAAAAAAGGTTCTTTTGAAAATCCATTGATGGAAAATAGCATAATAAGACAGGGCCTTTCTCAGAGCATATTTCCCTACGGCCTATTTGAAGAAAAACAGCGTTTTCATCCTTTCTTGTTGCTGGGATGAGTCAAGGAAGTTTATATCATTTTTATAACTCCCAATAGTAACCCCTTTTAGTTTTAGTGTCCGACTTTGACAAGAACGAATGTACTGGACTAGGAAGCAGTATCGATTCCATGCTGCTCAACTAAGAGTTATTGGATGCTTCTTCTTCGTGATCCTGTTTAAAGCAGGATATACGGGATTGAATTTTTGATGCTTTCTCTCTATTCAACGTACAGTGCAAGAGAAACTTTAACAGATATAAAACATGGATATGTTTTATACATCACGTAGTTGGTAAGCGAAATGGTATTTGGTTGTTTGGATGAGTGAAAAGAAAACATAGGTTGGAAATTTAAGGTATTCCTGAATGTCACAAATGTTTCCTCTCATCATTTGTAAGAATGCTTTTGTAAAATATGGAGTGCAGACAATGTTTAGATGACCATCTTTCAAAGAGATGGAGCAAATGGTGCTTTATGTAAAGATAGAAATGTTATTCTAAATGCTTTGTCGTCCTGGAAGTCAACTCTTTTAAAAACACTCTTTTAGAACAAATAAAGTCTTACTACACTTTTTCTCAAACTATGGTGTGCGCCCCCTAGGGGGGCATGATAACCCTACGAGGGAGGCGCAAGAATATTAAAAAATCGAAAACAAAAGATAATTAATATTTTTTTTAATTTACTGAAAGTAAACAAACAAAATACATTCTGACATAATAAAATAAAATACACATTTAAACTGGTATAAGACAAGTATACATCAGTACTATGCAATTTATTTTATAATTAATCTATCACAATTCTAAGTTAAGATCAAGTTTAAGGTATCCGAACACGTTCGGGGTACTTTTTAACAAAACAGCATACTAAAACATTATAAATGTTATTTTAGGACTCAATACCAATAAATATATTACTATTTAACTATCAAAATTTAAAATAAATGACCTGAATTTTACAAAAATCACAATTATAAGTGAAATTTTAGCAATATTTTTGAAAAACTTGAAAGCAGTAAGAGAAAAAAGTAATAAACATATATTAGTAAAAGTATTACGGAAACAAACTAGATACATTTATCTAGAAAATGTACTAAAATTTTAATTTTTTATTAAAGTTTGAAAATTTTAGAGCTGATTGAGTAAACATTATAAGATATATTACCTTTTTTATAAGACCATTATTTAAATCACAAGCCATAACTCAAAAAGTATTCATACAATAAGAAGTATTTTAGTACATTCTCTGGAAAATAACGTAAATATCAGGTTTAAAAAGTTTTAGAGAAATACATTCGTAACATTTTGAGTTATCAGACTCGCCATGATAAATTTTCAGCAATTTAAATGCCCCTTCTGGTAGATAAAAAAACCCACTTCTCCAGTTTTTCTAACTTTATAAAATGGATTGTAACTTGGCCTCTAAGTAGTGTAGAAACAAAATAAAGTATATTTCGTAAAGTCAAAAGATAGCTCTATTCAATAAATTAAAAAACAAAAATATCTTTCTTGACTGAATTTGGTCATTTTAAACGTGTTCGGATACCTTAATAATTATTAGTGGCCCCATGGATTTGTCATACATAAAATTATAAGCAAAAGTGAATACATATCTTGTTAATTTGTACAGTTTTTAATTAATCCCTCAAATGCCAATTAAAAATTACGTGATACGCTCCCCAATCCCACCGTTAAACACGAAGGTGAACGTGTTTGCTTTGGGGGGGGGGGAGAAAAGAAATAAATAAGCAAAAAAAAAAATCCTCTGAAATAACTAAATCCTTTCCAAGCACTGTCAGGTCATTTTATTGAATTACAAAGCCTTCGGAATAATTTTATAGATCACAGTTCACAGAAAAGATCGTATTTCGGAAAGACGTATATATACGTCCAGAGCAATCAACACACTGGCTGATAGAGATGTTTATATACATCGCAGGTACTTAAGAGGTTAAAGTCGTATTGTAGGTTTAGCGCCTATGTATAGTATTACTGAATTTAATACATTGTTATTGTATGAAGGGGGTTGCGATGAAAAAATGATTGAATATTGAGTCACCAGTTTTGAATGTTTGAGAAGCACTGCCTTACTATATTAAATCCGGTAATGACATCAGAATCCTAAAAAAAAAAATACGACAGCTTTACAGAATAGTTCTTTGATATTGAGACAAAATACTGATATGGTTACGACTAAAAACATTTAAAGTTGGAATTATTTAATATAACATAAAAAAATTAACTAGGAAATATGAATGAAATATTTATTTATCTAATTGAAGTTAATAAGCAATATAAATATTTTAGGATACGGAAATAAACGTTTAGAAACGGAATCAAATGTTAGTTTCTTACAGTTAGGTGTTTCAATTTTTTTAATATTTCTATTTACTAATATTCATTTAATAAGCATATGATGTCCATTCAAATATTTTGAAATAATAAATATGCCCTGAAAATTTAATAATTATAAAAAAATTCGTACCTATAATCTTGATTGGAATAAATCTATGCAGTTTTTTAAAATTTTTGAACAAGCTTAAAAAAATTCGCAGTTATTAAATTATGTACATGCAATAATTAGTAGTAGAAATTTTGCGTTGTGAAGTCATCGGGACATGAAATAAAATGTTTTTTAGTTTTTTATGTGTGTCGTGATTAAGGAAATTATCAAGTATAGCTTTTTAAATCATGGGATGAATACTTCTTTTCAATATTCATTAGGCATAATTTTACTTTGTATTCATTATTGTTTAACTGCTCTTCAATTAAAACCTAAAAATAATGGCGAGCTTTGAAGCTAAATATTTTTGTTTCATGCTAAAGAAGCAATTGACAATAATAATATTATAAAAACTATTTTAATATACGAAAATAATAATTTTAAAAAGCGTATGTAACTTTTCGCATAATTTTGTAAAATAGAATTGAATCTGTTACGCTATGTGTATTGATTATATATTCAAACATCATCGTATATTTTTAGAAGGAAGAAATACTGATTAATTAACCACAAAAACAATAAGAGTGATTTCAATAATGATAATTAAAAAAAGTTTAGAATAGTTTATCACTCTTTGTTCTATGTATTTATATTTTTTTTTGCCTTGCAAACAGAAATTTAATCAAATAAAATAAATTTCTAAAGACTTTACATCACATAAGTTTTTAAAATTTAAATTTACTTAATTGTAATTTTTTTTTATTTTTTAATTATTTAACACAAATTAGAGTTCCCCATAACTAAGTTAAAACAATCTTTTAGCTGAGAAATTAATTCATGTGGACATTGAAATTTTTACTTTTACTGATCAGTTTTTTATTACTTGGTGAATCTCAGAGTGTTAAACTATTAATGTGTATGACTATATCTACTGAATAATTGCTATTTTTCTTGAAAATAATTTTCATTTCAAAGAAGCAATTTCTACCGGAAAAGAAATTAGGAATTACTTTTAGATAAAAAAAATAATTAACTCTTTCTTAGTTCTTATTAATTGTAAGATCTGCAGTTCACTTTCATTTTTTTATAAATGTTGCACTAAAAACATTCCGCTCAACCCAAACAAGAGCCCCTAAAAGCTAATAATTTTGAACCACGTTAAAATGCCGAGAAATGCTCCATTTAAAAACTTAGTGAAAAACAAGGCATTAATTTTTTTTTTTAAATTTGGCAAATATTTTTCGAGCCAGGTTGTGTGTAATTTTTGACTGTATAAAATAACTTTTATGTTTCCATGTATATTTACCCATTTAAATTAATATCAAATTTAATGGATCATTTGGTAAAAAAATATTTTTTTTATAAATTCTTGATTTATATAGTTCTACAGTCATGAATTGTATTTTGTGTAGTTTATGTATAAATATGTATATTTATATATTGCATCATTATACAATTTTATTTATTACTTAACTATAAAAAGGGATATTCCCCCCTTCTAATACTTGTACAAGTATTTGTAATGTGTTACTTAATATTATTTTAATTAACTGCAATATCTAACAATTTAAAAATTCAATCCTGCTTAGAAATTACCACAAATTTATAATTCAAAATTTCCCTGCTCAAAGAAGACCTAATGAAATAATGTTAATTGTTTAACTTATTTTTAAAAAAATATAATCACCGTCTGATATTTGACACCATTTACTTAATTAGTTATACCACACGTTAATAATACTCTTAAGGTACTAAAAGCCTTTATTAAGTAGCTGAGTGTTTTAGAAGAAGCAAAACACGTTTTAGTTAATATGGTGTTTTAATAAACACAATATTTTAAGTTAAAAAAAAATTTCGTCAGATACAAATCACCTTGAATTATCCCAAACTACTTTTTTACAGGCTAACTAAGCGCGCTATGACAAATGATAAATTATTTCCTTTGAAAATAAAAGAAAATATAAAACAACTACCCACTTAAGAAGGAAATGAAAATTGCATTGAATACATTATAAGAAAAATATTATTTATTTCCTTTTTCGGACGAATTTTATAATGAAGGAAATAAAATAAATGCAGTGTTTCCCCAATGATTGTAAAATTATTTTACCCGAATTAGCCGGAAACATGCATAATTTATCATTGAAATTTTTGCTATTTTTAACGGATGATAAATGTGCATTGCTTTTGAAAAATAATCCTTTTTATTAATCCTAGAGGAAAGTAAATAAAATAAGATTACTGTTTCCAAAGCAAACAAATAAAAAAGAGAATGAAATGTAAATATTTATCAGTTAAAACTGCCTTCAAAACAAATTGTTTCATTTTTGTTTTAAGTAGAAGCTAGTTTTATTTTCTTTTTGTTTGTAATGTTATGTGTAAAGCTTATCGTGTTTGGCAGAGCCGTACGAGTAGTTTTAACGAGGGCATTTATATGTATTATCATTAAGTTTAATCCTGGAAATGAATCCTTAGGAACGATCAATTCTGTGTGTGTGTAAGTGTTAATAATGATCGTGTAAATGATGACATTAGTCAGGATGAGATATAATTGCAAGCTGATTAAGAACATTTTGCCGGAGTTAATTTTTGGAAATGTTCTTTGTTTGTCTACAGTACCAGGTTAAAGAATAAACGATATCCTTTTAAAGAGTCAATTGAATTTCAGATAGATCAATTCAATATATGTAATTCATATTTATGATATCCTTCTAAAAGTTCATTTTTTAGTATTATACTTTTAGTCAACTGAGTGTTTTACAATTACAACAATATTTTGTTAAAGATTTAATTTCTGGCTTCAAAATAGGAAATTTCAAACTTGCAGTCTTTTTGTGTATGAGAAATTTAGGTAATTAAGAGAAATCGATGCAAAAATTACATTTTTTAGGTAAACAATAAGAATTCCTCATATGAATTTTTAGACAGGGAATTGGCACATCAAATTCTGACAAAAGTTACGAATAAATTGTCATTTCTTGGAATAAATTTTGCAGCATGAGCGATTCAAATAAGTTATCTGATAATAATTGATTGAAAATCAACTTACCAGCTTACACTTTTGATAAAGTTTCTAAAACCGGAAAAACTAATTTTCTTCCATTTTGTTTTACAAAAATATTTCTTCATTTTAAACATATTTATTTTCGTTTTTCTTGCAATCAAATTTCTAATACTTTTACGCAAACCCAAATTTTAAGTGTTTTTAAATTTCATTATTTTACTTCTTAAAATTGATATTCTTGTAATTTACTTTTCTTTCTTTTTTGTTTGTTTGTTATAATTGAAATCTTTTCATTCAATATGCAAGAACCTTTTTCAGCAATCACATGTAGTTAATATCGCGTTTAATAAAATTAATAATATCATATATACTCTAGTCATAGAAAATGTAAGATGATTTAAAATAACCTATTAGGTTGAAAGTTAATCATTTTGAATGTTACAATGCAGCTAAAAGATAACTAAATATCGTAATAGTTAAATTTATTTCTTATACACTTGCACTAATATGATATAAATACATAAATTAATAAATCAATTAATATAATTACATATAACATAAATATAAATACACGATTCATTTATAAATATGTATCTATAGTGGACCTTCAAACAGCCCGCTTTTTCAATGTCTCAATATAGGTGTCAGAATAAAATATTTAAATTTAAGACCAGAACCCACTTTTCGCGGTCAAACTAAAACAAAATCTGAATGTTTTTCCTATGATCTGTGGCTTTCATAAATTACTGATGAGACTCTTTTCCCCACCCACTTTAGTCAATCAAAAAAAAAAATTGCCAACACAGTACTATAACTATACCATAAATAATTACAAATGAAAGCATCAAATTAAACCGAAACTCAAACAAATTAAAAAAAATACCCTTTTTTTCGTTCGTAAATTTAATAGATGGTGCCTTTAACGTGGCTTAACTCTTAATAAAATACAGCAGAGAAAATTATCGTACAGTATTAATTTCTTTAAAAAAGAAAATGTATTTTAAAAAGCTTTCCTCATTTCTGTGTCTCCATAAACCAAATTTTTGAAATTTTTAAAATGCCTGCTCATAATTTCTAGCTTGATACTTTTTTCCTGGATATATTTTGCACTGAGAAAGATTCTAAATCTCAAACATGCAATAATTTTAAATATATTCTAAAAATATTTAAAATATAATTTTTTATTTAAAAGTAGAAGAAAAAAATATATTTTACTATTTACATACATGAATAATTTAAAATTTATAAAAATTATTTGTTCCATAAATATTTTAATAAATGATATTTCTTACACATACCATTTTTATATCATATTCTTAGAAATGAAAAATAAAAATTTTGAAGAAAATTATGAAGAAATGAAACAAAAAAAGTTGTAATTTTATCAAAGCTATAATCAAAAATTTATGCCACCATATAATGCAATTAAAAATATTAGTAGTAAAACTGGATTAAAAATTAGAAAATGTAGTTTTGAATTTTCAAATTGTTTAAATATATTTTCAAATACATTGTAATGCTTAAAATATATTAATTTTTCAAAAATATAATATTTTAAAGGCATGTGATTAGCCAAATGCAATGCATGCAAGGTGCTTAATCAAAAGGAAATCACGCACTGTTCATTTTAAGCACATTTTTCAAATTTTAGTTATATATATATATATATATATATATAACCAATGTAAAATAAAACATAGCTTCTATTATAGGAATTTTATACACACACTTTGGAATTTTAATCTATAATTAAACTATAATTAAAGAAACTTAATTTTCTCAAGATATTAGTATTTTTACCAATACATATTGCAATTGAGTAATGGATTTCAAAATGAATTGTAGATAATAATGCAGTAATTTTATTCGGGGGAAAAACGGATGTTTTACATAAACATGCTACTTATTTCTCACTGATTTCTATAATTACCGTATTAAAACGTTAAAAAATACATTCCGCAGAAAAAATCTTTTGATAAACTCAGATTTGATTAGAAAATGTAAATATATGTTTGCCACAAAATGTTTCAAGTTCATACCATTATTTTTCTTATAAAACTTACTTAAAAATGGAACCCAAACACATACTAATTATGACTCTTATACTGAATGTTATTGAAAAAGTGGATTATTTTGTGTAATTAATGTATATCTTCTCTAAAATTATTAGTAAATAAGTAAGTATTATACTGCTGAACATGGACATATATATGCACAAAAAAAATTATGTGTACAAATATGCATTATTTTTATAATATATTTCAAACTTTACTTATAGTATTCCTTTCATTTAGATACAATATTTTTTTTCACATACAGATATACTTATAATATTATATATATTACTCATAATATTTCATAATTTTTTTCGCTTAAATATATTGATTCTTTTATTTTGGTTCTTCTCCTCTATAAATTTTAACACCGCCATGATTTTATACTAAATAAGCATAAACAATAAATTGTATTTATTTCTATATGTTATTCCGAGATAAAAATATTCATCACAGAATCTCATTTTAATTGATAACGTATCAATAAATGAACTATGCGTAATGAACTGCAACAGATTTACTACTTCAGTTTGAACAATAGGTCACTCAGCAAGCATATACATCATTTACCTCAAATTTAAAAAAATAATAATAGTTTTAAGTATATATAATTAATAATATATTAAAATTACTATTTTATAAACATTTCTATTCCGCATTCCTACTTTTCTTTTTCTCAAATGTGTATTTTTTTTCTTCTATACAATACGGTGAACCTCGCTTTGCCAGTATATTGTTTAACCGCGAGTAAAGCAATTTATTGAAAAAGCAACTTTTTCCATAACAAGTACAAATACTTAAATAGTTTATAATAATGAAATCTTTTTCTTTGAGAAGTGTTGAAGAAAACGATACAAATTAAGTGTAGGCATAACTAGCGACAAGAATGGGCGGAGAGGGCAGAAGGCACTTCGAACCAAAGAACTTGAAAGTGAACCAACGCAAAAGAGGTTGCATAGGAAAGTAAGCAAACAGTAGGGTAGGGGATGACGTACAATTCGTTTGACTGACCTTTGACACTGTTTCGAGTGGGGAATCCATAGACAGTCTGAAACTAAAAGAGGAAAAGAAGAAAAAGAAGAAATGTGAGAAATACGCGAGGATTACATGACAGCCAGTTGGGTCATTCTGAAGATGTATTTAAAAGATTGTGCAAAGGGGTACTAAAAGAACTCACACATCTGCATCAAAAATGCTTTTACAGACAGTTGAGTCTGTTGTCAAAGATATTGCGTCTTTCACTAAGACCTGAGGACCGAATGTGAATAGTTTGCGTTCAACGCTAATAAATTTTGGTGGAGAATCTAAGGATGCAAAATCAATGCCACAATCATCTGACTAAATAACAGATGTGCTGAAAGAGTAGAAAACTGTTCCATCGTACATTTAAAAGTATCATCTTCATAAGACAGTGACTAAAAGAGCGACAAATTTATACAATGATAATATCGTGACGCATTTTCATCTTTCTTTTGAAGCATGAGGAAAAGCAAATGCCTTACAAAAGCTGTCTAATAAGCATTTGCTATGTATTAAAAAATTTTGATGTTTTACTTATTTCTAAATTATTATTTTATTTCCCTTTACAATCCGAATTCACATTCTGGTTTGCTTCATTCCATGATACAAAAAACGATACATTTTCAAATACTTTTTTTTCTTTTTTTTAAATGGAACAGGTTATTGTATTTTACATTAACTTGCAGGGGAAATCTTTCTTGCTTAACAATGGTTTTGCTTCATGAGTCTTTTGACACATTGAGGCCCTGGGCTCTTATACAAAAGTAGGCCCACTGAGGTATTTCAAAGTAGACAGAATATGTATTGCATTCAATGGGGTACTAGGCCCAATAAGGACCTGTATCAAAATTCGTTGGGGTCATTTTCTAGGGCCCCTTAACATTTTACGATTTTCTGCTAATGCATTTTTAGGTCCCTGAAGTGTGGGGGCCCCTTATCTTTGATACGGTGGTAGTTATGCCCCTGATTGCATTGTAAAATGAAACAAACAAATGTGCACGACTCACAATCTCAAAAACTTAGGCACAAACCGGATCAGCCGATGGCCGCATTTCAACTAAAGGAGTTATTTGAATAATTGTTTAAGGTATTAGGCCTAGGCTTAGACATGGATAACCGTCATCACAATATAATACAGTCTAACCACTTTTGCTTGTAGGAGTTTGAAATCCCCTGTTTTTCGGAGGATATATACGGAATAATATTTGACCATTAAAATTATCCGGATCATGATCTTATTCAAACAGAGTCGTGAACATGAAAAACGAGGCCCCCACCAAGGGTGAGGCCCTGGGCCCAGTTGGTTCATGCCTGAAGACGTCCTTGGTCATGAGTAAGATTTTGGAATGAATTTTAAGCTAGCTAATCAAGGTCGCAATGTACATTGTAACTGTAAAAGTCTTGAAATGCACATCTACTAATAAAAAAATACAATTTACATATTAAAAATATATTTCTTCAAAAATTTTCGATTAATTCAACTTAAAAATTAGTATTTATTCATAAGCAGCAACACGAAACATTCCAATAAAATGAAAATTAATTACTTGCTTTATATTTCTTGAGTTAACTAAAAATTCGGATAAATAATAATGATTGTCTTCCAAACCAGCATTAAACATGAATCTAAGAGTATGTTACTGAAATCAAAGAAATTTGAAGAATCTATCTAATTAGTTTTCTTCAAAAAGACTTGCTTGTTGAGAAAAATATTTTCTTAAAAAAAAAAAATCTCATGTGAAAATGAAGTCTGAAATAAAAAAATAAAAAAAAGGGAAAAGCTCAATTAACCCTAAAATTTTTCGAAATAATCTAATTTGCATTTTTTTCCAGCATACCACAGAAATAAGTTCAAAGCAGACAATGAAAAAGGAAAATCAATCTCCTTGATTTTTTGCAGGAAAAAAAGAAGCCCAACATTTATGAGTTTCCCATTCCAAGGCACTTAAATTGCTTTGAGTTTTAGGTTTAATCCTGATATTTCAATGAAATTTCGTAGGGGGAATAAAGACACTTTTTTCCTTCTTCTTCTTTTCTTTCAAGACCGTTGTGCGGAAATATGCAAATCAGTTCTTTTTATGATCTTTTTTTGCGGAACTTACGGCTTCTACGAGTCAGTTTATGCGCTCCCCTAAAAACAAAACAAAAATCAAATAAATCTCTTACGTTATCACGATTCTCTAGACAGTTACGATAAAACTGCTTACAAAATAGGTGAAATTTGAATTTGTCGTGAGAGTATATAGCCGAAGCGTTTAATGCTTTTACTAAATATTTTGATTTTTAACTTTTTAAGAACTAGTTTGAATCTACGTCAGATATTTTCCAATGCTTTTAAGAAAATAATAAATGATAGAACTTCAAAATCCTTGGTTTATTTATTAACCAAGATATTGAAGTTGACATAAGCCTTTTTTATACTAAACAGTTTACTAAATGATCGAAAGTTTTATTTTATGTTCAATAGTACTTTACACACAACCCGTCGATAAAAATCACTTTTTTTGCCTTAACTATTTTAAAAGTGAATATATATTTTCAAAAATTATTTCATTATTATTTCTCACGTATTATTTTATCTTATATTATACTATATGTATGTACATGTATATGTACTTCACTAGTTATACTTAGGTTTTAGAACTATTATTTGTATATATTTATGGAATTTGTGTGTGTATGTTTAGAACTTAGTAGTTATACTAGAACTTAGCAAATGTATGAAAGAATAGAAATAAAATAATAAAATAGTGTGTATAAATACTACCATTACTTGAGGAACACTAGAATTATAAATGTTTTTAAATATTTACCAAATTACTATGGCTAAAATAAAACTATGTGAATAAGTAATTTTATTTATAGGATGAATTTAAATATGATCATTTGAATTATGCAGGAAACTATATATCTAGGGAAAGTGAACAATTTATAATAATAAATTATTAATATTCTAGGACATTTTAATCCTTGCTATTTAAAATTGCTTTATTCAAATAACTATTAATAAAATTAATTGGGTATTTTTAAATTAAGCAGTATTTAGTAAAATGTTTAAAGTTTTTTTTTTCTGATTTTTTTCTAAATAAGAAATTCATTGAGTTATATGGAATTAATAATATTTCTGAACATAGAAACACTCTCCCAATGAGTTACTTTTAGAATATTGAATTTAAAGTCTTCTATATTGTCATAAATATTAGTAACTATTACATTATCTTATAATTTAATTTTTGTATCAAGAAAATATATATATTTGCTTTATAGTTGTTACTGTTAGTTTGTATTAAATTAAGATATTGTTGATAAAAGCCAGTGTGTTGGGTTTAAAATTGTCTTGTTTGTCAAAAATGATAATATCATCTATATTATGAAAAATATAATATTCAGAATTATAACGAAGCTATTTTCGAAATAATGTAAATATAAAATGGCTAGACAGTTTCTAGCAGGTCCACCTTGAGGCAAACCTTTAATCTGTTGATAATAGTTTTATTTATAATATATACATATTTCTCTCTCCAAAGTAGAAAACCAAATTTTTCATAATTAACATTTTTAAATGAACTATCTTTATGTAATCTTTAAAGTATTTTTATCATGTCATCAATATTAATAAAGTTGAAAAGATCTTCAATGTCTAAACTATAGACTGAATAAATGGTTTTACCTTTAATTTATTCAATAAGTTTTTTACTATTTCTTAGTATGAGTGCGGATGTATATATAAGTTTACGTATTGTGTCTTGTAATATTTTATGGAGAATTTTGCCTGATTTGCTGAAACATGTATTAAAACCATTAGTAACAGTTCTAAACTTGACTGGGTCATTATGAAATTTAGGAGTAAGAAATATATGCAGAAATTTAAAATTATTATTAATTTGTATTCTTAATTGTTCATGAAAAGCCAAAATGCCATTATTAATTTCTCTATCAGAAATTGATGACTTAATAAAAGCTGTATTATTATCACAATATTTGTTGATCATTAAATTATAATAATATTTACATATGAAGGCAAAATTTCCTGGCATTTATCAACATTAACTATAAAAAATTTATTTTGAAATTTTTTATTCTGATTTTCAACCTCATTAAAAAGATATTATTACCTGTACTAAAGTTATATTACTAAGCTGTTGTGGAATATTTATTTCTAATTCGGTGATTGTCTCTAAAGGAATATTATAGTTGATAGCTATTTTTTAAATGAATTGCTCAGTATTATTATATAATTTATTTTATATGATTTTAATAACATTGGAAATCATTAGCCTAAATACAGTACCATTATATTTCTAAGATTATTGTCTTTATATACATATATATATATATATATATATATAATTCTCTATTACGTTTGAAACTCTCATTGTTACTTTGTTCATATTCACTTATTTACATATTGCCATACAAATAATATAGAACTATTTTGGGGGATATCGTGGCGACTTGAGACTTTAACTAAATTCACAATGTGGATACATCTTTTTTAACTACAAAGCAACACGGTGGCTTTTTTCGAAGGGTCTCTTGAGTTTTAGCCGCTATTAAGGGACGAGGACGATATCTGAGAGGGCCCAACACTACAGTAATTTCCACAATACGCAAACCTGAGGACTGTGAAACACGAGAGATTTTAAGTTCATTAACCCTTAATACGGTGGGTCTTCAGAGGTTCTAGGGCTCACATCCCGCCAGCCATAATTTCGTAACTGTAATCACAAGGCTACCGTGACTTTTATGAAAAGAATGAGAAAGGGATTGATTTATTTTGGACATTTTGTTAAATAAATATTAATATTAATAGTATAAAATATTATTTTAGGCAAATATTGCTAAGAACCATAACAAAAAACTCATAGAATATTTATTTAAATTCAATTATACATATATTTTTTTTAATTAGTAAGATAAATTCCTTTTTTTCGAAGAAATAATAAAAACAATAGAAAGTAGTTTAAGATTAAATATGTTAATTAATGCTAATGCAAACTTCAAGAAAAAAATTGGAAGTTTATAAGAGGAAGTATGTAATTTGTTCGTGTAAATCCAATAACATATCCTGTTACTAGTATTTATTAGTTCAATGGCGCATTTATATATATATATATATATATATATACGTAGAAAGGGTGAGTTTTAAAGCAAATAACTTAATTAGTACAAAAATAAATGTCATTTAAGGAAAAGAAATCATCAGGAATTTTGTTAGCTTCTTATAAATATTTTTTTAATGTTTATGTTCACAGAAAAATTATATTAGTTGGATGAAATAGCAAACTTATTAGTCTTAATATATGCCTATTTATTATTCAACAGTTAAAAGATCCTTTTAATTATAAGATTGCTATTCAGATACTTTCAACTTTATTCCGAAACACGCAATGCACGCAAAGTTAAACGCCTTATATTTAAACTTCAGCAAACTCGATATTATGCTTGAACTCACGCCTTCATATATTTTTTTTTCTTTTCCTCACATCTCAAAGGGAAGGGATAGGCTGTTTTTCAAAATAACTTTTCATATTTTCAACACTGTAAAAAGTATCTGACTTCGATGAAATATTTAATTTCATTGATGGAAGGATAATGCATTCTCAATCAGTTTCGCAACATACTTTTTTTTTCTCTTGGGTTTTCTATTTATACTCAAAAGGCTGTTTTGAAAGTGAAAGAACTTTGGCACAGCGCCACATTTTCCCTTAACTTTAGCAGCTTCAGAACTTGAACACATACTCTGCAGATTTTTATTCCTACTTCCTCTGGTATTAAAATAAGAATTTGTTATTTTTATGCCTAAGATAAAGAATGATGAATAGCGTTGTATTGTTAATGTATTTATATTCTCTACTTGCTATTTCCATTTCAACCTGAGTCCTTAACTTTTCATCTGTATTGTTAACGTGTAATCACATTCACTGCTTGTAATTTCCTTTTCAACCTGAATCCTTAACTTTTCATGAAATACGATTGGAATCAAGAAATGAAGGGATAAAGGATAACATTTCATAAATACTTTATCAATATGGAATTAAAGAGTTGGCTTTTTCAGGGAAGATTGAACATTTTGTTAATAAGGTCATAAATAACATTGCTAAAGTTCATATTTTGAAATCTGAAACATCCATATCTACATTTGAAAAATTTTGTATTTATGATGATATATTAGCTGAACATTGTTAGTTGACAGAATATATGTTATGGATTTTTATTTTATTTTGTTTTATTTTATTAAAATTTTTAAAGTAATGTTTTTCCCCATAACAATTTTCATGCAAGCATAGTAACAAAATTAAGAATTATACATTAAGAAGTAACAAATAAAAAGTGTCTGTTTTTAAGGCCAGTTGGGTATGAAACCTAATTGTGGTTGTTTCTTAAACTTTCAAATTCTCTTAGAATCAAGCACTCATAAAATCAAATTCAAATGAATAAAAGCATTTAAATTTTTAAGTAACTTATTTTTAATTAAAAAATTAAAACTGACTTATTGAATGTAATATTTTAATAAATAATAAGAATCTATCTAATTATTTATCATTGTCACTAAATTTACCTCCTTACTTGAAAGTCTACTTTATTAAAAAATGCATTTACATTATTACAAATATATATCCTATTTAGCCTTTTTATGAAATTTATCTAGCTCTAAACAATGTTAATCATCGATAATAATTTACATTATCTTAGGTTCTGTTGTTATTGGAGTAAATTAAATAACGTCACATAATTTCACATTTAAATTATTTTTTGCCCTTTATTATCAGCATTATTATTCACACACTAAAAAGATGATAATTTGTACGTAAAAAAATGTTGTGCATAATAACTGCAGTAAAATTTGTAAATAAGTAGTTTTGTTGCTTTACGGTGTCCTCTTCTTTTAATAAGCAAATTATGCAGTCATACGTACAGTATATAGTTACAAAACAGTTATATATTTTTTTAATTAATTTTTGCCGTAGTAGTTTTTCGTAAGAAGAAATAAACGATAGTAATAATAACAATGTATAATTAAACTTCTAGGGTAAAAAATAAATTATACTACGCATAAACGAGAGAAGAAGGATAAATATTTAGTACACAAAAGAGGGGAGCAATTTAATTAGAAATATTTAAAAATGTCCCCCGTTTAACATATTTTTATTCTTTTAAACACCTTTATGTTCTATAAATTTTTGAAACTAATAATAATAATCAGAATTTCATTCTATGTGTGAATTATAATAGCTGTGTTCAAAGGATTTCTTGAAACCCGTTTTAATTTGTCAGCCACTAAATATTTCACATTACCTCAGAGTTTAAAATCCTCTTAAAATGTATTCAAACTCATCAGTGTCTGTCCAAATATTGTCTCAAACATTGCAAGAATAGTTTATGTGCGCTTAAAATTATGCTCTGTACCTTATCAGCGTTTATCTATCTGCTTAGATGGATATGAAGTGTTAATGAAACAAAATGAATCTATTGAATTTAATACAACAGCTATTCATGAATATAAATGCCTTTAGATTAAATCTCGTACATTCAAAGAGATTCAGGCAACTGATATCAAAGATAAATTCACTTGTGAATCTTCTGTTGAATGGGGTTTTTGAGTAAATATCTCTTAATCTATTTATGTGAAATACCCGGAAATTTTGAAATATTCAACTCATACAGTTCTATTGACATTTTAAACAAGTTTTATTTTCCTCCCAAGAGAAGTATGTTTAACTTAATTTAAAAAATTCTAAGGGAATTTCATTGAATTAAACGAAACTACAGAATGTTAAGAAAGCTTTTGGTATCATATAAAAATGGTTTAAATAAATAAAAAATACATTTAAACATGCTTAAATTACAATATGATTTTAAAAAGAAATAGTTGTTGAAATATTCTTCTATTGTAATTACAAAAATTTATGAAACTACTTTAAATAGAACGACAACAAAAAAATTAAATAAAGCCAAAGCTATTATAAAATAAAGTGTGAGATATTATTTAACTATTAAAAATCTGTAAATTGATTCCTAAAACTAAAATTCGTAAAATCTTTAAACTCAAAAAATTGATAGGAAAATTAAAATTAAATTCTTTCTCATGTGAATAGGATTTTAAACTTACCCATCTCAAACAAATAAGTAAACTTTTCATGAACAGATTTAGTTAGTAGCCCCTTAGTTTCTGTCCTTCTGTTTGAAAAAGAACTCTATACATTTGTTAGCAAAAGACAAACAAATTATAAAATCAAGTAAACGAGGAATTAAAATAAGTAAAATAAGTTAACGGCAAATTAAATACCCACTTTATGTTCTTCAAAAAATGGTCTGAAACTCAGACAATTTACTAAAATGTTAGAAAATGTCATTATTTAAAACATAGCTCAATATTAATTTTAATTATTTTTAGTAATTTTTGAAAGCATTTGCATGAAATAAATTTTAGATTATTCAATTATAGTTAAAATGAAAGGAATTAGATATGTAAGTCGAAGATATGTTTAAAATTTTATGTAAGGTTATTAATTATCTAGCAAATGTTAATAAATCAAGTAAGCAATTAAAAACGAGTATTATTCCAGAAATCAATAAAAAAACTAAAGAGAGTTCCAGATTTTAAGTCCATATTTAAGGAAACTCACATTATTAAAATAAGAGAAACTTTTGTTTCATTTTTGACTAAGATACTGCTAGAAATGAAAAATTAAAGCGAAGAAGGAAGTGGTTTTCAAAACTAAAAAGAAGCGTTTTTGTGCTAGAGTGAATATTTCTTAGATTGTTTTGAATTTTTAAAACAAGAGTTCTTGAAGAAATCTGATAAAAAGTTCTTTTTAAAAAAGATCATGTCTGAAAACGATCTGAATAAAAAAAAAGAATATTATTATTTAAAAAAGTATATATCAGAGAGTTCTAAGAATAATGAGAGTTTTCTGAAACTCCTTTTCTGCAGCTTCTTTATCTTAATACATTTTTTCCCTTGAAATATCCATTCTTTTATTGAAATTCAGATTTTCCGAAAAGAAAAAAATGTTTTTATAAATAAAAATGAATCTATTTCATAAAATCAATTCATTTCAAATTTATTTACAGCTATTTTTTATAAATACAAAGATACCAAAACATAAAAAGAAACCAATTAATTTTGTTAAGCCTTTTCTTTCATATTTGCTCTAAATTCAGTTTTCAAGCTCAATTTTATAGATATTTTTAAAAAGAGGAGTAAACAGAAAGCTTTATAAGAATAATAATAGAAGAAAATAATAACTTGCTTTTAATTTTGTTTCTTCTCACAAAAAATATAGAGGCCGAAGCCGATGTAACTAAGTTTTAAAAATTCTCTAAAAAATGCCATGTTTAAATATGTTTTATTTTTATAAGAACAAAATTAAAAACAATATTTATTAAACATTGCTATATATTTTTGTAGTTTGTACTTCATTTCACAATATATACATTTCCTTTTTTTACTGTAGCTGGAATATTTCGATTAAGATAACAGAAAATACTTTAAGAGGGTGTTTTGCTCACAACATTGTAATTGTAAATGAAACAAAATTTATTTTTATTCTAATAGTAAGCTTAATGTAGAGTCATAAATATTATATAAATTGATACTTTTTATCCAAAAACAATAATTTTAATGTCATATTTTATGTAATAAATTACTAAATACAATTTGCTCTTTAGGTTGAACTTCAAATGAAATGCTTAAAAATGAATCTTAATGAAAATATTGAGTTTATTTTCATAAGTAAAAGTTTCAAAACATCTAACACCTTTAAGTTTTCACTTTTCTGATTTTTCTGCATCAGATTTTTGTACTGAGAAGTTATTTTACTACAAAATATACTTTAATTTGAATTAATCATGAATGTTTGGGTACATGAATATGAATAAGTTAGAAATGTATTAAAACAAGTATTAAATAATATGCATATTCGCCGTACATGAGAATCCCTGCTATTAAATATGTAAGATTTTTTAACTTTTATACAATTTTACGTTCAAATAACTATAGTTCAGTCTTTCTCAAAATGTGGTGCGTGATCCGTTAGGGGGGGGGGGCGTGATAACAATACAAAGCACGAGTGTATCGAAAAATCAAAAATAAAAGATTATTTAAAAAATTTATCAATTTTCTGAAAGTAAGCAAGACAAAATACATTCTGACATAATAAATAAGAAGATACACACTTACACTAATATAATATACTTATAAATCTATCAGTACAGAACAATGTATTTGATTCTAAATTCATGAATAGTAAACGTAGAGCAAGTTTAATAATTAATACTGACGCCCACGGGATTGTCATATATAAAAATTATATTCAAAATTTAATATTTATCTTGATAATTTGTTCATTTATAGTGTTAATTATTATACCATGATTAAACATTTTTTGAAGGAGATAAGTTTACATCCATTTCAGAAGGTGAAAATGCTAAGCATTTTTATTCCGTTCAATCCGTTACTATACTGTTATCTCCCTAGCTGGTTTTACAGTTCTGAGGCAACTCATTAAATCCATCATCCGATTCTTTCATTGCCAGATACAACGGGAATAAAGACTACTAATTTGAACTTAAAAAAACATAAATTATTTCTCTGACAAATATAACTAAATACACTACTCCCAACGAAGTTCTTGTTGAAAGAGGAATAACATAACCAAGCTCATTTGCCTTCCTTCAGCCATCAACACCTGATACTACACGGTTTATGATTAAAGTCGTATTGTAGCTTTAGTATCAAATTACATTACTATTGCATTCGATACAATGTTATTGTATGGGGAAGGGGGCGCGATGAAAATTATGTTAGAAAATGGGGTCGCGAATACTGAAAGTTTGAGAAGCACTGCTATAGTTACAGCTCAAGCCAATGCTTTGATATTTTTCTCAAATGAAAAATGCACAACACATTTTAATTAAAAAATTCTCATTGCACACATAAATTAATTGTGAAAATACATACTTGGCCCAAAGATCTAGAGTTTTCAGATTAATTCCGGAATAAAAACGTTTTGGTAATAAGGTAAATAATTTGCTAAACATTTTGAATATATTCGTTAAGTTCTCAAAAGTTACCCTAAAGGAAAAAAACCCTAAAATATTGGGTTTTTCTTTTATTGTTATAGCCTAAAATAGTAATATATATATATATAAGTTAGTACGTTCTGGAGTAAATGTTTCAATTTTTGTAACAGGGTGTATGTGTGTTTCAGATCATGAGTCGTAACTCAATTGTAGTTATTCAACGTGTGCTCCATTTGTGTTACGACAGATGTCAAAACGATTTTCCACCGCGAACCATATTCGACTAAGCGGATCATTGGGAATTGCTTTTATGGTTACCAAGATTCTTGGTAGCGGGTCATAGAGGGAATGGAATTTTTCCAGGTACACAAATCTTTAACATATCCCCAGAAGAGAAATTCTATTGGCTTCAAACTGGGACTATATGTATTGTGAAAATATGATCTATTCTGTTGGAACTTTATGCTCAATTGGGAATACATGTATTGAAAAATATGAATGTTTTAAAGTAATATTTTACTGTATAATATGCCAACATTTTCCACACTAATATATATCTTTTTCACAAAAATAGCTTGCCCTTATATTTTAAGAAAAATACTATTTATTCATATACTTAGTGCAAAGTATGTATGTTGAAAATGTTGGATAATTTTTTCGATGAAGATTGTAATTTTTATATTTAATTATTTTAAGACAAAAATTAATATTCTAATTACAATGCATGCAAATACGAACATATGATGTTGCCATTCTAGTACCTATATTAGAGGTAAATATTTATTAATTTTCAAATAAATGAAAAGTATACAAAATATTAAATTAAAATAGTATATATTTGTATTTTTTCCAGTTTAATAATTATATATGATTCATTTATCAAAATGGTATTAAGGATACTTTACTTCGGATGCTTAATATTTATTTATAACTGTAGAATTACTCAAGAAAAACTGCTTGATCGATAAATACAAATTATTAAATTTTGTAGTCGGCTTTTTATGATTCATTTTAGTAAATATTCATAATTTCCATTTTAAGAATGATCACATTTTATAGTTAGGTTAATAACTAATTTTTCTTAATTGGCTAAGAACTGTGAGAGTTTTCTAAGTTTTTACGTTGAAATATATTTTTTAGTTTATATATAGTAATAACTTTAAAAAATTTATTTAAATGAATGAAATACTTGAAACCAAATTCGATGCAGATATTTATTTATCAAACACTTTTTCACTTAAAATCTTGGCATTCAGGATTATAATTTAAGAATCCTAAATATTAATTCTTTTATATATTGGCTTACTTCCTCAGAGTGGTTTTAGTAAAACGTAATTTATAATTATGATTATATGTAGAAAAACGCCATCAGGCACACTCACTTAATAATTTTTTGATGTCTTCCATTTCCCCTCCTCATATTTTTCACATGATAAAAATCTATTACTATATGTGTTTAAAAACAAGTAACACTGGTTTATATCTTGTTTTAAAATTTCTTTAATTGTTGAGTAACCCCAATTTTAACGTGAGTGTAGTGCTGTATTTCGGCAGAAATAAAGCTTTAGAAATAACCCTCATTCATAAATTGAGCATTTTCAAATTTCCTTTTCTTTTTCGTAAGCTGATAGAGAAATAAAACAATAATTAAAAATATGCATCATTAATAAAAAATTTATATGTGAATATTTGAATTTCATAATAATTGTCGATTTATTGTTATTATTTTGTTAATGTCTTACAACGAAGCAACACGATAGCTATTGGTGACTAACCTCGTGATTCAGAACCACATTCGAAGATAAAAAAATAATACCTGAGTTGACGCCCCACTTTCGGAGTTCCCATGCAATGCTAGATTTAACAAGAACAAGTACTTTCAAACTGCTAATCTTAAGTGGTATCAGCCCTCAAACCCATCATTTGCCGCAGGTCATGATTTAGTGATCATGACCATGGTCTAAAACAGATTTATACTAATAATAACTAATATTGTAAAATAATTCACCATCCTCTTAAATTATAAATGCTTTTTCTCTGTGTTTAAATAAATTTCTTCCCATTTAAATCTAATGTAAGTTTTTTTATTATAAATCAATTCAATAAATTTAAAATGAAATTTTCCTTTTCTAAAGGAATTATGTATGAAATCGAACTGTAATTCTTCTCGTTTTGGTTTTCATTTCGATTGCATATTCTTATTTGCACTAAAATACAATAAATCAAAAAACAAAAAATACAATCACATAAGCAAAAAAAATGTAATTCTATCAAAATTTAGAAGATTTTGTTCTTTTTATATTGGTACACTATGTCCATTAATACAATTAGCAATCATGTACGATACGAATGACGTGCATTGGCGTTGTTATCCATTATCAAAATCGCATTTGACAACTAGATTCGTGATTCTGGTTTGTTTATCTAAACAGTTTAAACAAACATCCATGGATTATTATATACTGAGATGAGAAAAATATAACTCAGACTGATATTTTCCTTAAAAAATCCTCTATACTTATAGTTTATTCAACTGAATTAAATCTGCCTTCTAAAAGTATTTTCGTGCGAAACTGAAACAGAAAAGTACTAGTAAACATCAAACCGGAAATCGAGAAGCAATGTATATGTAATGATGATAGCTATACGGTCGATGTTAAATTTACAGTCATGAAATGACTGAAAATATATTGAACCGAAATAAACCGATATTATTTTTCTACTCGGTTCCGGTTTTCATTCCGACCAAAACAAGGGGGTTTTTTTTTCGGTTCAGTTCCAGTTCGAAGCCCTGAAATATATGTAACACATGCTGTTTGAGTATACATTAGAGTCATCTAAAATTTGACAATTTGTTATTCTATTTATGATTATAGACTTTAGCCCAACACAACTAAGTGTCCTAGTAATTTATCCCAATGATATATTGTGAAACAATTTAAAAATCTAACCATTTTTTTCCAAAAAGAATAAAATGGTTATTTTTATAATTGAGTAGGATAATTTAAAATAATATTACTTCAAAAATAAAAATTATAGATTATAACAAATTTTTAATAGGATTATAACGCAATTTTTAATACGTAATGTAAAGTTTTTTTGTCTTCTTTATTAAGCCTGAGAAGCTTAAAATACATTTTCCTTCATATAGAACTTTAGAGGATTAGGTTATATTCTAAGTCCAAATATATTATATATAAATACATTTAGTCAAAAATGTATAAAATATGGTTAATGTCTTTATTTAACTTTTTAGTTGTTCTCCAAAACTACGAGATTCGCCTATTTGATGAATTTGTCCTTCGGGGAAATATGGCGATACTTCGATGCCCGATTCCCAGTTCAGTCAATGATTACGTACGAGTTACATCATGGGAAAGAATTGATGGATTTATGATTACTCAACATTTGACAAGTGGTGAGTAATTTTTATGATCTTTCTTTATTTCATTCTTTCAGAATGAATGCCTCCTTTTCCTATTTGATTATCCACAAAGTTTCTTTTTTTTTCTTTTCTCTGAAATGTACAACATTATAATAAATCTCAAAATTTTGGTCACTACTATAGTTTATCTGTTTACCACTAGGCAAAAAAACCTTTAATTTACTATTGATGTTCCCATGGGCTAAATTTATCGATTTTTTCCTTTTACAAAATGTTGAGAAATTTTCTTTCCAATTCATACATTTATATCAAGATCTTATCAGGATATGGTATATGAGTTATAACGTGTTCGCATAATTTTAAATTTTCGCCTTGAAACTAATTAAAACACATCAAATAAACATAAATTTGTTTTCATCCATGGTATATATTTCGTTTCTCTATTATTGTTAGTCCCTATAATATGCTGCTTGTACATTATAATTATTGTTAGTTCCTATTATATATTGTTTATCCATCATTTACAATTTTTTAATCCAGATCCGAAATTTAAATTCATATTTAGTTAGTTGCATCAAATAATAAACTCCATCTGTAGCAAAATTTTCAATTATATGAAATGTTAAATACATAGTTGTAAGAAATATCTAATTATATTTTAATGAGAATAAAGTAAAGCATATTAAAAGTATATTTAATCTAATTTATGAGAAAAAAATTGCAAAAAATACGAGAAAATAAACTTAACATAGATTAAGGGCATTATTTGGTAGATTTTACGACATCTTATGTTTATGAATGATATAACTTTTCCCAAAAAATAATACAACGTCTATATATCGAATTGTGTTATGTATACTTATGGTAAGCAAATCTGAGTTATTTTTCTCTAGTTACTCTTTGTATGTTCCCAATCCTTAAACATTACAGTAAATAAATATATCAAGAAATGTGCTGTACTTTTAAAAAATAATTATAGATTTGATTATTTAGATTAGATTTAAGTATTTTAAAAAAATATTTAAATTAAATTATATCTGTTACTAACTAAAGTTAATGTAACAATTATATAAATTATGATTTAAATAAAATATAACAATACTGCAAACAGTGTGAAATGAAATATATTACTCAATTTCCCTTTTAATTTTTACAGACAAATATGGCATGTTGGAAAATGGCGATTTGTATATCCAGGATACATCCGATCACGTGAATCCATTTAGTTTTAGGTGCCACACCGAAAATACAATTACGAGAGAAAAGAAAGTGAGCACAAATTATTCAAGAATCATTGTCACAGGTTAGTGGGGAAAAACATTTGTTTGTGTTTACCATCTGTTTGAAAGTTTCTCATTAAAATGGAAATTTATACAGGAAATCTAATAATGAAGATATACAAATATCTCAGATACATACATTTTCATGAACTTATTGACGAAGGGGAAACACGTTCTAAAATTATTCTACTCAAATGTAAACATAGCACTAAACACATATACAGGGGGGGGGACCATATTTCTATTATGTACAATTTGTGGTGTGAAATACTGAAGACAAAAAATTAAATTCTAAGAATTTCTTTTAAAAATTCTACTTTAAGGCTTTGAATAAGAAAAGCTTTTAAAAATATTTTACAAATGTTCTAAATTATTTTTGTATTTTCATTAATGTGCTTTTACTAAGTACCAATACTGTGCATTTAATAGCTGAACACATTCATTCCATCACAAAAACATATATTGTTTTGTTCCATTGGTATTTTCTTAAGGAGTTAAGTATCTTATATCTATGAAAACATAGCAAAACTTTCAATCTTTCTCCCAAATTTTAAATCAGATGCTTAATGCTTTGCCATTTGATAATGTACCAATACAGTATATTTAATGTTTGTATATTCAGAATTCGCGGTAAGTTTTCTTATTAAAAAACAAAATCATAAAAAAAGCTATTTGTGCATATGCTTGTTGACAAAAGAAAGGGAATATAAGTATTCAACAAACAAGTAAGTAAGTAAGTACAAACAAATAAGTATTCAATTTACGGGGAGAAAAGTTATTAAATTTTAGTTTTATAATATTAAGATACTTTTTTTTAGTTTTTTGTTCTTATGAAATAATATAAAAATTTTCAGATCCGCATCATGCTCAACCTCCGAGAATAATGCAACGTTCAAGTGTAGTGAATGCACCCATTGGTCAAAAAACTACTCTTGCGTGTGTTGCTCAAGGCTATCCGGTTCCAAGATATAGATGGCATAAGCTCGTTGGTAACCAACCAGTATCCTTACAAGTCAGTTCTTCAGCTAGGCAAGATGGCGGAGTCCTGGTGTTTCATAAAACTCTATCAACTGACAGCGGAAGATATATTTGCCATGTTAGTAATACTATGGGAGAGGATTCAGTGCAAATCGAGCTTATTGTTGAAGGTAGGCAACACTCCTTGCTTTAGAATCCCCTCGATATTATGATTTTTTTTGTTTATAATTAATGAAATTTATTAGCATGTATTTATTTATAAAGCACACTAAATAAGTCATGTTATACAAATAATGGAACTAAAAAAACTACTGTCTGTAGTTATAATCTTATATCCGAAAACGCTGTAAAAATCTGTAATATAAATCCTCTGTAGCAAAAATATTAATAATGTGGCTTAGCTAGAGATATTTTTATAATTATATTACACGTAACTAAACATTTAAATTCCATTATCTCATAACCCTTTCATACTCTAATCAAGCCAATGAAGTAAATTGAATCAAAAAATACATATTATAAGTTCGTCGAAGGTTTCTTAATGAAAAAAAAAACCGAAAATATCTCATAAGAAGCATTGTAGTAGATGGTGATTATTATTTTTTTAATTCCATTTAAGATACATTATCAAATAAATTTGTATTGATATAGTGCAGTGTTAAACCAAGAAATGTAATAAACTACTCCAATTTGGCTGTTATTGTATTTTGTTAAAAAACTACTTTCAAATGTCCATTAAAGTCTTGTATACTGGTTTGAAAAACCTAAACATTACTAAGATTCCAGAAAATCTTTTCGTCATCAAAATTATCCAAAATGTACAAATCCATTATCAGAAGGTGTATAAAAACAATATTAATAAAATAAAACAAAATCTAAATTTTCATATATTACCTCTTAATGTAAAATTTTTTAAGAAATATCATGAATTCAAATGCTTTAAGTTAAATTCCGAAAGGAAGTGAGACTATTATGTTAAAAGCGTAAAATTTTACCAGTAAAATGCAGGAAAATAGTATAAACTATGAAAGAACAAAAAGTGGAAAAAATCTAATTAAAATAATCTAAGCCTAAATCGACTAAATATGAATATGTTGATAAGAAATTAAAGATTTGTATTTGGAGAAAAACGAATATAATTTGACCAACAGCTATTGAATTATCCGTAGTAAATGTGTCTGTAAAATTAGTTCTACATAATTTAGCAAACATATTTACATATTTATATGAAGTATTTTAATTGAAAGCATAGAAAACGATGATTACGTTTCCAAACTTTTTCCCTTTTTTATTATAATTTTTAACATTCTTAATTTTTAGAATTACAATGGGCATTACGAAATTAAAAATAATATTAAAAAACGTTTATAATAACTATCTCAATAATTTTCACGAACATGTTACTGACTAAAAAAAATCTATAGCACTTGAAATTATTGCAATTTTAAATGCTCTTGAAAAGTTAATTTAAATTAAAGAAAACTCATATATGTTTTACTAACCAATTTCTTCAGTTTTCCTGAATTTAAATTTGTGCATTTTAGGTTTCAAATTATGTGGCACCGACACACTTTTCTTTCAATTTTAATTTACAAATAAAAAGTATTACTTAAACCTTAAAAATACACCAAAAATTTTATTTCAAATTATAAATTTAATATATATTAAGCAGTATATTTTCAGTTGATGTTCTTTCATTGTGAATATTTTATACGCATATTTGTTTATATATACGTATTATTCTGTGTTAGTTTTTAAAAGTTAATTTTACTAAAGGCATTACTAAGGGATACACAGTTTTTTTTGTAGAAATGCATTACATATCATTATTTTTTTAAATCATAAGTAATTGTCTATTAACTTACTTGTATCTAAATATCTGAAACTCCTACAGAACGAAATCAAAAATGAAAATCATTAAAATCCGATAAGAAACTTTAAAGGTATAATGCGAGTTTTAAACCTTATGCATATTCATTTATTTGAAAAATCACATTCTTAACAATTCAAAGAACAAATGAATTTAAAGTTTCGATTTTACAAAGAGAGCGATGCAATCTTACAATGAAAGTTTAGATCAAAAGTTATAAAGGAGAATAATGTATAAATATTCCAATACTTTCTAACTCACAAAACACGTGTGTCTTCCAATATCCACAATCAATACCAACGATAAAGAACGTCTCCAACATCTAACATAGATAACTTAGAAAAATCCGTTTGGGAAAACGCCAGCATTGATCGGTATTAGTGCGGGTCGTTGATTGAATATGGAAGGCTATAGATGGCTAAGCAACTGATTGCATGAGTTGATAAAGATACCTTTTAACTGAATAGGTCATTGTTCCTATTGAATGCTGTGTAAACAAATGAGTAAAATATGCATTGTTTATTTCAGTTAATTAGGAAGCTAATTTTGTACATTTAATCGAATATAATTCCTCAAAGTTTCGTAACTTATCATGCATGGAGTGGGACGTTTATTGTTTGATCTAATATGTTTAATTAAGTCTATCGCAGTGGACAGGTATTTATGCATTTATTAAGAAAGTCTGACACAAATTAATCTCGGATTACACACCACGGTCCTAATTAAGATGACATTCATGTGTTAAAATGTAATTAACTCTGTTCTAAAATGAAATAACATTGCATGATTTATTGCTTTATCATGATTTACAATATCCTGAACAGATCTGATGATCTTCTGACTGTGACGAATTTAGAAATGAGTAGTATGAGATGCATGTTTAAAAAAAGGAGAACAAAAATATTCAATTATATAAAAATATTACTTTTATAACTTATTAAAAAAAGTAAAGTTTGTAATTTTTTTCACCAGAAAAATGTTTGTTTTTTTCCTGGGCCAAATGGTTTAAGGTTTTGTTAAAAATTATTTTTTAAAAACATAAAATTATCCCCAAGAGTTTTTTTTTTATCCCTTTCTTAATATGCTTCGGTGAATTTCTTAAGATCACGTATGTGAATAAAAGTGGCGAGGAAAATAGCGTTATTCTTACAACTTCATCTTATCAGCGTTTGAAAAATTACAAAAAGTTAAAACAGAAAAACAGCATTAAAAAAAAAAAAACGTAAGCAGAGTTTTTAGGACTTTTTTATAATATGTTTTTATTTAATTTTTAAACTCCTGTAGACACATCATTAACAGTTTATATGTATGTTGTACATTCTATAGCATAAAAAGCGATGCTTCAAGAAATTTGCCGAATGATGTGAAAATTGGTAGATGGAATGTACAAGGGGTGATCAAATGAAAAGGTACGAAACGACATAAAAATGAAACAGTTAAATATTTGCATATTCCGCCAAGGGAGAATGTAGCGAGACATCTCGGGATGCCATTGGAGACTCTGACTGGGATTGGATCATGCGCGGGTGCCCCCATGCGCAGGAGAGAGCAAAGGCTCTTATAAAAAGCGGCGTCCAAATGATGCGAGCACAGAATTACTCGAGCACAGAAAAAGCATTAACTCCGATGTGTACTGTGAGACACTCCGACGCCTACGCAGGTCCATCAAGAACAAAAGACCGGGGCTGCTCACGGAGGGTGTGGTTCTGCTCCATAATAACGCGCGTCCACACGTCTCCAGAGTCACACAAATGGAACTGGACAAGTTCCAATGGGAGACGTTGGACCATCCGTCCTGCAGTCCGGACATGTTACCCTGCAATTTCCATGTGTTTGGTCCACTGAAGAAACACTTGAAAGGAAAGCGCTTCAAATCGGACGACGTACTCAAGGACACTGTGAAGGACTGGGTCTCGTCACAGCCACAGGAATTCTGGGAACAAGGAATCCTGCGGCTTGTTCATCAGTGGGATCGTTGTGCTCAGGCCTATGGTGTATATTTTGAATAAAGTCTATATTTGTACCCACCATGTCGTTTCGTACCTTTTCATTTGATCACCCCTTGTATATTTTTTAAATAGTATGATAGGAATTGAATGCTTTATTCGGTTGTATGTAATATATAATAATGTGTTGTACATCAAGTGGGTCTTGTATTTAAATTCCTTTTAAGCACTTTGGGGGGCTCCTTAAAATTTTACAACTTTTTTTACACACACTTGTTGGAGCCCTTGTCGCTTGGTGGCCCCATATCTTTGATACGGCGATAACTACGCCGCCAGTGCTGTATGTATATAATGTGTAGTAATAAATAATAATATTTTTTTACCCCACCTATCGCTCTGACACAAGCTGTTATCCTGTTGATGGATAAACTCTTAAAACTCTTAAACTCTCAATCGTCGACATATACTTTTCAATTAGCCGGTTATATCCAGGAATGGTCGAAGAGGCCAGCTCATCAAAGCCCAAATGGAGAGATATCGGATCACAATACCAGGAACGTGTTCAAGCAGAAAAGTAAGAAGTAGAAAGGCATACCATATGTGCTATTCTGTTAAAATTTGAGGTTAAAAATAAAGAGAAACATTATGAGCCACAGAATCTTGTCGACGTAGTCACATGTTGTAAGGGTAACACAGATGAGACAATCAAAAGGATACGGGTATCAAATGAAATGCCATCCCATACCATCCAATAACATGTAGGACGGCAGTTAAATAAGTGTTCTTACAGCTATCCTGGCCGTCCCCAGCCACATCTTTCTTGGTCATTGGGCCTCGAAGTAAAGTAAAAATCATCGCTTAAGGCAAACATTCCCGCTCATGCCACTGGAAACGGCTAGCGCATTGGCCTCTTGAGTCGCCTTTTGATTGCGATTGCAGGCACTGGTGCTTAAAGTTAACGTCAGATAATTAATAAGAACACATCTGGGAATATTAGTGCCAAACGGATAGTCACTCAGTTTAAATTTATTTTTTGTTTTTGATCAATTGCTACTTTTTAATGCCCTGTATGGGCATGCCCTATCCCTTCTTGTGAGGTGCATTACTCACAAATACTGTATGAAATATTATTACTGTTCACGAGGTTTGAGAGAAGCTCAATTGTACGTAAGTTTTGCATTCGCAAAGAAATATCTTTTTTTTAAACACTGACTGTTTTTTTCCTCCGTTGCAACGCGTTGGATCTTCAAGTAAACAGTCATTCCTCTTCAAAAATTTATCATTTGTGTATTCTATCGTAAGCTATGTGTATACATAATTTCATTCCATTTGGACCTTAACTATATGCTTCGCTGTTTAGTTTAATATGTATACGTATTTTTACAGTGTAATTTCTGTACTGAATTATTACACAATATACGTTTTCTATTGCAATTACTTTATTGTATATAGTATTCAGAGCAAATACAAACCAGTTTATCCCGTTATTCTATGCATTAGATTATTATATTATATATTTAAATTATTTTGATCACTTGATTTTCCAGAAATTTAAAAGAAATATTTCAGAGATCTTGTCATATTAATGAGGTATGATGATCCCAAATATACTTAATACGATACGAATATATTCAGTTGAAAAAGTTGAAACAAGTTAATAATTAAACAATTTACAGGAATCAGCATAGTCTTCCAGTTAAGTACAGTTGCTTTGCACAAATAATACAGAAAATTAATTTTTATAAACAATACTTATATTCTATTGTGAGATTACTAATTTTAATAAAGTTTTTACAGCCGATATATATCAAAATAAAATAATAAAGCAAATAATGTATCCACTTAATATATTTATTGGCTTACTAGACATTCCTTCTAAGTAGTTAATTGCAAGTATAAAAAGAAATGTTATTGATAACTAAATGATTTTTCATATGTTACTCAAACATGCAAAAGTTATCCTTAGTTTAGGGCCAAAGCCGAAAATATATTAACCTCTCAGTTTCGAAAGCACTCGTGATTACCCTTTTTATACTCGACATTTTCTTTTAACCACTCTAAGTAAATCTCTCTCTTCCCCATTCATCAAGACGTTGGGTAAGAGCCCTGTCGTCATAAAAAGCTTTTGTAGTTCAGGGAATAGGTATCGGGTAGTAGAATATTTTTACCTTAACATGGGTATTGTTAATATGGGTAGGTGCTTTTTAAGTGAATAATTTTTTTTTTTTTTTTTTTGCTCAGAAATGTACGGTTTAATCATTAAAGGAAAACGAAAAAGAAAAATATTAAAGAAAAATATATATTTGGTGAAGATATCATTCGATAATAGAGATTAATCAGCAAAATCTTCGTGATTGTATGATACTAAACTATTTTTTATATACGAAAAATGTTATTTGGTATTTTTGATTCTAGGAACAACAATATGAAAATGTAAATGTGCAAAAAAGAAATTAATGTTTTCTAGTTATTTGTTATAAAGTAACAATGGTATACTGATAGTCATGAGTATTGTAAACTTTAAGTCTTGAGGTTCAGACTGTTTATTTCAAAAATTATTCGTTAAATAATATACTTTAGAAGATGCTAGATTCATTTGCCTTTTACAGTAAGTAAGAGAAAATTTTAAGCTTGGAAAACAAATAAAAATATTTATTACTGTAATTCGCCTTTTATATAAAACAACGAGTTCTGTTTTGTATATTTATAGAATAAAAAGTGTACAAAATGATGTTTATTTTGTGTGTATTTATTTTCATATCATATTTTCATATCACATTATCATATTTTCATAAATTTTTAGTGATGTATTTTATGTAATAAAAAAAAAGATGCATATTTCGACAGGTCAACTTTTTTGAGGGTATCAGTACATCACAAATTTTCAAAAATATAATTTTAATTTTTAGTTTGAAAAGATAGAACATATTTTTTGATAAAAAATGTTTTTTACTCTTATATACTCGTTGATAAAAGGATCCATAACTGTAACAAAAATCTAAAAAGAAATTCAGCAAATGACCACACTCTCTTTTGAAATATTTTAAAGGGCAAGTTTCTCTAGTGTTTGATGTATAAAAACCCTTATATTTTTCATATAAAAGAAAAACCAAGTTACTTTTTAGCCCTATTTGTAAATATGCTATTTTTCAATCTGTATGACAAAATTTCTTATTTTATATTCCAGTCTGCCACACAAGTTTTAATTACATTCTTGAATTCTAATATGTTTTGTGATATATAAATATTTTTTTGCGTTTGTTTTTGTAGAAATATTTCTCAGTTATTATCACATTTTATAGGTATTTGTAAAATTTTAAAACTGCTTTGAACACCTTTAAGACAAGTTATTTTGCCACTAATCAAGGAGTTAGTAAAACGGGAAACAAAAAAAATGAAACAAAATTTTGATCCCTCGAGTACTGTTTATATATCATTGGAGATCATAGAAAATGAAGGTAATTAAAAGAGGAAAGTAGATAGTCAAAATTCACAAAAAAGATGCATATCAGATAGGCAGATATTAAACGTATATAAAATGTAAGAAAACAGTGTTGTTTCTAATATTTTCACTTTTTATCGAAAGTATAGTTTTTCTGCATTTAGGTACATTTTCACAGAAAACTATAGTACTATATAGTTCGAAATTATTTTTATGCTTTTCCACAGGGTATATGCACACATATATATATAAAATTTAAATAGTGTCTAATTTTCTTAAAAATACTTTTAAACATGAAAAATGTAGAAAAATAAGAATTTGCAAAATTAAAATAGTTTATAATTTTTCCAAAGAAATTATACAGTTATTTCATTCAAAAATCAGTTAAATATATTATGTACAATGCTTTATATATACTATGTAAAATAAATTACGTAGTTAAGGTACATTTTTTATATAAAAAATCTGCCTAGTTAGAAATATATACTTCGAGATGTGTGTATTTTGTGGTAGTATTGTGATTACAGTCTCGGACTCGTGGTTGGCATATCATGAGTTCGAACCCCAGTGCCACTTGAGACCTGTTCTTTAGAGGGACTGATGCATGTTAAATCTTCCGATGCTCAGCCTTCGCTTAGGTGTGGAAGTTCTGAGATGCGGTACCAGTTCATGTGTCGTGCCGGCTTCTTGAACTTGCTGCAAATTTACGAGATTATTTACCAATCGTCTGTGTGTTGTTTTATATAGTGCAATGCTAGTAAAACACTAGGAGATGTCAGAAATTATGTATATGTCCAACTAAAAAGAAGAGAATTACTTATATATTAGCTATAAAGGAAATATTGTTGCAGTTGTACGCAGAATAGTTAAAATATTATTATTAGGCTTGCAAAACATCTAAGTTTTATTTGAAATATAAGAACACACATACATCAAAAAAAAGTAATTAGCATTAATTTTGGAATTTTAGTCTCTTTCTATTTTATCCTGGTATCCATACATAATTACATAATATATTTAAAGAATCAATTTTTATCAATAAGAATATAAAAATGTCAAACGTAGTCTCTCATTTTGACTATTTCTACAGTTTTCTTATAGCATTCTTAAATCTCCTTATGTTATTATAATAATTTCCATACTGCATGCATAATGAATTAAATCCGAAGACCACGGTAAAATTTAGATAAGTTATGGCAAATGAAATGACTTGAACTGTCGGTTTCTAGAGTTGTGAAATGAATAAACATAATGCATTCCCCTCATCAAGGGAAGGAGAATTGACTGCACTGTGTAGAATAACTGAAAGATAAATATTCAGAATGCATATCTTGTTGGAGACTACGATATTGCTGAATATTCTTCGATGAAAATGAATAATCGTTTTAAAAATAAATTGAAAGGCATCTTTAGTTCATTTCCCTGAAACCCGAATATGCTCAACACTACTACGGAATATTTCGATTTGAGCAAAAAACAGTTATTTGATAAAAATGCTTTAAGAAAAAAAATTAAATAAAAACAGCCTAAATAAAAATTATCTTGTAAACACAGATGTTAAGTGCAAATAATATTGAATGGGAATTAAAAAACATCTCAATTTCATAAAGAATTAAAAATTAATCCGGGAATTCTTTACTAGGAGGGAGTTTGGAAATAAATATTAAGATTGAATGTTGCTTCGTAAACTGTGAATGTAACGCTCCATTAATATTGTTTAATTGAATTGGTATCTGAAGAGGGATATATCTATAAGTGAGACACACATCGATCCTTTAGATAATCTGCCAATAGAATTCATGGTATACAAAGTGTTAAAATTAAATCTTTGTTAAATTTTCTGTTTCCATATTCTGTCTTTTTCTCTCTATATATATATAAACTGGAGACATAAAGGAGAATATTTTGTTTCTTATTTGATAATTTAACTGATTTCTTAGCCTCTGTATAGTTCTATTCGAGAATTCATATTCATTTTGTCCGTATTACTAATTTCTTTATAATTAATATCTTTAATTAGTTGAGTTACGCCACTAAGCATTTTGTATAAATTTACGTATTGCTTGAAATAAATATATATAGTACTAAAATTCTTATATCCTAAATGTTGCTTATATCGAGTAGAGTATTTTCAAAAGAATTGCTCTAATAATAAAAAAGAATTACTACACTGCACCGTAAATGCAACACAAGGAAAGACAAGAGATAGCACAACAAAATTTATTTTGTAGGTAACATGTTGACCAAGCATCAAATGATTAAATTTATAGACTTCTGAGAAGTGTGGTTCCTGCCAGAATCAGTAGCCAGAGTAGCTGCCATTGTTGGAGATCACCCCCTGCCACATGACTCGGCATTGATTCAAAGAGACTTTGGATGCGTTCTTGGGATACATCAGATGAAGCAGGTTCCACATGTTACCAAAGTTGATCTGGTGTGGCAGCTGGGAGTGTATTCTGGTTCAATCTTTGAGCAACCATGCACCACATGTTTTCTATTGGCGAAAGATCCGGAGAGCGAGCCAGCCAGAGAAGCAATTCAATCTGGTGATTGACGAAGAACTTTTGGACAATGCGTACCACGTGTGCTTGCGCATTATCTTGTTGAAATATGGCTGATGCCTAGCCCTGAAGATAAGAAAGGACAACTGGCTCCAACACCTCGGATATGTAGCGCTGGCTGTTTAAAGTACCGGCAATGCGTACCAGATGAGTGCGAGAGTGATATCCAATACCGTCCCATACCATAATACCCAGTACAGGACCAGTGTGGCAGTGCATAACGCAGCTGTTCAGCATCCTCTCTCCACGGTGTCTCCAGACTCGAATCCGACCATCGTGGTGTTGCAAACAGATGCGTGACTCGTCAGTAAAGAAAACTTCATTCCATTCTGCCGCCCACATCCTTCTTTCATCGCACCATTGACAGCGGAGTCGAAGTGCATCACGAGAAGTGGTGCATTGAGGTGGATGCGATTGATCACGTCGATCCGTCGTACCCTCCTGCATCCAAAGGTCACATATCAGCATTACAGTTGTTTGGTTTCGTCCAACACGACTACCGATTTCCCTGAAAGTTAATCCACAATCTCGGTAGGCTACTATTCTTCCTCTGTTGAACTCGGATACTTGATCAAAAGCTGATCGCAGTTTCCTAGGATACATAACTGATCTTTTTTTGAAAAAACCACAAGAAATACACAATTGCCGATCTTGAAATCGTCTAAATCTCCAAGCCTTAAGTAGCGCTATGAGGTGGCGCCACAGGCGTGCGTGATGTGTGTGTGCGCTGAAATTCTAATAATTTGCATATCTCACCTCCGCTAATGCATGTTGTAAATTTCATGTTATTTGCGTGCTTCCTTCAGGGTGATGCATTTACGGTGCCCAGCAGTGTACATTAACATTTTAATGGTTTTTCCAAATTGAAACGTATAAACAGTCAATATATAATTTAGTAAATGATTATTACATATTTTACTTAAGTCACTTTTCTAGTATAAAAATTACTTCAAATTTTTCTCTCGACTAAAAAATTTTGCTTTTGGATTTTATGTTATATAAGTCATATTTCTAAAGAACGATAAACACTTTTATTTTCCATTTTTAGAATATTTGGCCATTAACCCCATCAGGTCATTAGGCAAAAAGTTTTCTAATAGAATACAGTCCAAATTCTTGAGTGCAGAGCACATATCTAAATCAGTCCATGGCTTTCCTAGAATCAAACAAAACACATAAAAGTTAAACGGTCAAATTAAGACGATGCAAATGAGCACAATAGTAACCATGCCCAGTCAATAGTCTAAACTCAGCTTTAGAAGTAGCATGAGGAGAGTCCCCACACAGTCAGGTTTTAATAACACCCTCCAAGATTTATTTTTAGCAGTATTGGCAGCTGTGCTAAGAAAGCCTTTTTTATAGATCTTATTAAGCTGAAGATTAGCAGAGTGGAGCAAATGGTGGACCTCTTTTCACAAGAGGTCCGCCATTTCATTTCCACAAAGACTATAATGCTATGGCACCCTCTTAAAATCACCCTTTTACCTGAATTCAGCTCGGTAGTCTTCTACAGCTGTGGACTCGAAATTTGTTTTTCTAGATTACTTGTCAAGGCTTGGAGGGCAGAACTTGAGTCCTATAAAATTACAGCCTGATCACACACTCACAGGAGGTCAGAGACGATCAGAGAGCTATGGAAGAGCTTAGTGGAAGATCTTAACTTCACCATCATAGTGGATTGTATGAGACCCATTATGTAGGTAAATAGAAACACACAGAAAACGCCAGCACCAACACTTTGAGTCAAATTCAAAAGGAAACCATCATTATAATATGAAGCCACTCATCAGAAGAATAACAAGTATTAATGATTTCCAATTAGATGGATCGAAGTTGCAGGCAGTTGGAGGAAGGTCATTTTTTCTCACATTCAAAGTCAAGTCCAATCTAACATCGAGAACCGTAAGCTCCAGTGGATTTATGTGAGATTATAGTTCACAGGCTTTGCCGTTAATTGCATTTTATCAGCCGTTCTCCGGGAAACATTGTATAAATCCCTTCTGAGTCTTTAGATTTCGTGTTCGGTCAAAGTTGTAATCCCACCAGAAGGAAATATTTGGTGGTCAAGTAAGTCTATCTTACAAAATAGCTGCATTTCTCCGAACCACTTTAGTAATTTGTTGTAGGTGATAAAATATATGCATAGCAAGTATAGTAATAGTTTTAACACCTCCAGTGATCAAGCGCAAAGCCTAAATTTGGAAAACGTCAAGCATTCCCAACACATTACTTGACAAGCACTTGATTGAAGTAATTTAAAGCCAACTGGTCTTAGGTCTTATAAGTAGAGTTAAGGGTAGCTCTTCCACATCCCTGTTTAGCTCCAGCAAGTCTCTTGAAAATAGAATCATACACATGCAAGTGCTGGCATACTGTATTAAGATAATATATATGTAGAAGAGAGAGAGTTACAAATAAGCAAATTTTCTCTTTAATAAGTAAATCCTTCTCAAACACTCTCGAGGTCATTTTATTGCATTCCAAGGCCTTCATAATAGTTTTACTGATAGCTCCTCTAAAAAAGGGATCAAATTTCGTAAAGATATATATATATATATATATATATATATATATATATATATATAAATATATATAGGCCATTATCGTATTACTTGAGTGAAACGTATATATACGCTAGCGGCAGTTAAAGGGTTAAAGGGCAGTATATGTATTTAGAATCATCAAGAGCAGTGGATGTTTCCCAGAAACGAAAATAACTAAAATAAATCGTCCTCCTTTCGTAGACGATCAATAAAACATCCTAAAACCTACGAAACAAATACAAAATTTGAAAGTTAAATTTTTATATTTAGTCACATTAATAGAAAGTTTGGTGATTAAGCAGTTTTGAAAAATATTAATTAATCCGTTGAAGAATGTAGTAAGTACAATTTGTCACAGATATTGTGGTTCTAAATTAAACGTTATGTTTAAAAATGTGAAGTAATACATATAAACGAGTCTAAATATAAATCATTAATCTCGTTAAATTTGCAAAAAAAAAGGTTTGCTTTCAAATAATAAAATGATGTAACTTTATTCATTATCTGTTTATGATATAGTGTTTTCTTATTTCATATTCAAAAGTAGTTATGCAAATTTACTGTGTCAGTCTCTCTCTAAAAAATTATTCAAGATACAATAGAATACACATATGTTGTAGATAAAAATCACATTTTTTATTGAAATTATTTCACCTTTCCTCAGAAAGAAGCAAATAAAACTAAAAATCTAAAACAAGCTTTAAGACAAAGATAGAAGAAGACAACCAATGATGCCACATATTATATTATACATGTCTTGCAGCTACATTTAAAACCCTATCCTTCTCTCACAAATCAATTTTTCACTGATTTTTGTATCGTGAAGACTGAAATAAAATTATCCAAAAAAAAAAAAAAATCTAGGAATCAAGACTAAGACAGTAGCTAGTTTTCTTTGCTTTTAGGTAAACACGAACAAAGTCGAGCAAAGAAGATCTCGACACAACTTTTTTTTCTGTTCGCCCCAGAGGACTAAAGGAAGCTTTGATTTGCTCTCTAGATACTCTATGCTCTTTGATCTTGTTTAAGAAATCTTTATTTTTACTTATTCCTTACTCCTAACATTTCGGTGTAATCTTACATCTGATAAATGGAATTTATAAAGTTGTTTTTTCACTTCTTCCATTCCATATTGAATAGCATAAGAGGACTAGATACTAGAAATAAAAATTTATTCAATGAACTATTGCATTTTACCAAGTAGATGTTTTTTCTTTATGTAGCGGCACATCAAATTCCAGATACAGCTTATTTATTGTATAGTACAGGAGTTTTTTGCATAATTTTATTGAATGGGCTCCGTATATCAAGGAGAGTTTTTTTAATCAATTTCCCAAATTGAGTTTGTTAATGAAATTTAGATATTTAGTAAAATATTACGATATTCATGGAATGAGTCTGTACTTTCTAAGTAGAACTTTCTCATTTAAAAATTAAAAATTTTTCGCCTTGGCTTATAAATATCATTCATCTTTTTTTTCTTTGAAAAAGAAGTTTTAGATTCTATTTTTAAAACACAAATTACCGATTTTGTAGAAATAACAAATGTCTAATTGCAAGTAATCAAAGAGAAAGATTTCCTTTATATATTTAGATAAATAAATGCTTATTTCTATGAGAAAGTGTTAATTTTATTTATAAATGTATGTATGCTAGTAGCTAAAACTTTAATACTGGAGTAAAATGAATTTTAATTTTAAAATGAATCAGTGTCTTAAATAATTCTTTAGAAAACTACTCTACTTTGTTTTAAAAAAAGAAGTGGGTTTTACTAATTACCTAACTTTAAGTGGGCTAACGTTAATTTTTTTTTTAATATCCATTTATTATTATTCAGGATCTTGGATTTTTTTCCATTAAAATATGTATAACTAAAGAAGGATATATTAAATTCTCCTTACCCCTTTTGAGGATATATACTGGTTAAACACATGAACAACGAGTAAATACAAAATGCCAATGCTTGTCACAAATATCTATAAGATGAAATTTGTTTTTATTCAGAATAAATAAGCTAGATCCATTTATTTATTTATCAATGCAAATAGTAGAGATTTTATAACCAATAGTCCTAAAAATGATGATAAAATACTTTATGTAGATAAACACTATCTGTGGTTCTTCAATGATTAATACAAAAGTTTCACCTGTATATACATGTGTGTTGTACATGTTGTAGTATCACATTATGTAAAGTTATAACGTAATTCAGTTGCTTATGAAAGATATTAATTCTATAAAACTGAAATATGATTGATTTTGAAACCATTATATATTATTTATTTGCATTTTTTTTTAGACTTTTAACCTTGTTTAAAATAACATTATTTTGTCCAGTATTGGGGACGTTGAAAATAAATTTTCAATAATTATATCTAATGTTTCAACGACGAAGCAATTCAATTTTCAGAAAATAATTAAAGTTTATTTTTTAAAAATTTAACCATAATATTTTATTACTGTTTCTTCGAGATCATTAAAAACTGTCAATTTAGAACCTAATATAATAGAATGATCGGTAAAAATGCTTTCTGTACGTCGTGTGATTTAGGTATTGTATCAGAGAGCTATAATACAAATATGTCTACATACTTACAAAAAAGGGTCTATTCTGACTAATGACATTGATGACTAAGACAAAAGCATGGTACAATATTAATTAATCTTGAATAAATTTAATATGACATTCTATTTTTAATAGACATATTAATCAGCACACCAGACGTTACCAAAAATTAAATTACTTCAAGTGTCTAAAATATTAATTAAACAATGAAATATTTATAACAGCTCTTATCTTTATTTGATATTATTCGTGTAGTAATATAATCATCATCTTATTAAGAACAATATTGTCAATGAAAGCGACTACAATAAATTATGCAGATTAAAAATAATTGTCTGAAAGAATTTAATCAAATATATATTTTCTTAGTGACTAAGATCATAATTAATTTTCTTTAGTTTATAATTTTTGAACTCATATAAGCTCTACTTTTGTGCTTAGTATATAATCGGAATATATCACTAATTAAATGATTACAAAGTGATAGATTCAAATGTTAATTAATTAATAACATAAATGTATTTCAGTTCAAGTAATGTTTTAATGTTTTTTTCTCAGCTAATATTTGTTAAGAAAAGCGCAAAGTGTTATATTTGGAACATAAAAATAATATGAAATATATGGTGCAATCAAAAATTATTTGTACCATTAATTTATATTCATCATTATGTTTTTCTCTTAATCTTCAATTTAATTTTTTCTCTTTTAAATATGATGTTTATAAGAGTTTCAAGGCAATTATTTTTTAAATATTAAAAATATAAATTTTGAATTATTGACTATCGTATGTAGTTTCATTTAATTAAGTTGTTTCGCATTTTTCTGAGAAAAGAAATATAATACATAATTCAAACTCTTAATCTCAAATAAAATTTTAAAAAATCTCTAATTACAAAATTATTTTAAGTACTTAGAAAACAACAACTCTGATTATGTGTGAATTAATTATTTTAATAGTTTAGAGCACCTGATAAAGAATATTTATTGTAAAAATGGTAATTTTAGGTGCACATAATAAACAAATAATTTTAAAAAGTACAAAATAGCAATAATTATTATAAAATGGATATACCAAGTAGTAGTAAACAATAATTATTTTTATTACTTTCGTGGATGAAAGCATTTCAACTCATAATACGTGATAGTTACAAGTGGCACATGTTACGATGGAAATATATTAATCCCAAAAAATACTTACACTGTCATTCATTAAATTTTCCTGATAATTTATGGAATAATTTTTGCAAATATTATAATGAAAACTATTATAGTTCTTAAAGTATCATTAAATAAATGAAATTTTATTAACAATTTAAACTATTTTCGTCTTAATTTTCTGGAAGTATTTGAAGCTTTAAAACTGATTATGTAGAAAATTTTTAAAATATTAATTGTAGTTAATAAATAGCAATAAAAACTACACAAACAAAAAAGTTTGAACTGAAACTTATCTCTCAATACCATCAAATCCTCTTCTTCCTTTTATAGAAGCTAGCAAATTAACTATATATACTAGAATACTTTTTAGTTGGAGAGCAACTTATAAAGTGAATAAATAAGATAGTAATAAAACAAAAGCAGTCTCTCCTGTTTGTCAGAAGAGGCAATATTACCCCATGAGAAATCAGTGAGTTCCTGGAAATTAGGATATAGAGACATGCCTGAAGCACTTCTATTTTGGGCGGCATCTGAATGGTTAGTTAATATATTCGAAGAATATTCTGATACTGCATTGGATATTTGTCTGTAACAATTGATACTTTTATTTCAGCGAGGGCAAGACGAATCGTATTTTTACGTGACTATGTTCATATTTCAGAAAAATTTATTTATTTAGTTGTACTCAGGGACCTGAAAAGTTGATGAAAGATCTATGATTTCAGAAATTCTAACATCGCTCTATGGAAAATCAAAAGAGTTTATGGAATTTTTGACTTTTACTTAAAATACAAAAAATGTATTTAATACTTAAGATTAGAATGTACACAAATGTCAAACAAAATTGACATATTTTAACATTATATGAATAGATTTTATGTAGTTGCTATTCAGTATAAGGTCCAAACAAATTTGAAACAAATTCCTTTTCTTAGGAAAATGGTTAGAATATTTTAATAAAAATATATTTATATATCTAGTTTGTGAGCTATTCGAATAGCTTCAGCCATATGTTGTAACTGAACTGTAAGGTATTTTGCAAGTTTAAAATAAAAATATGCATATCTTAAATCAGTACAACTCGATTGATAATTCAGAGATTTTTAAGTTTGAAATTTTAACTATGCATGGTTTACTTCAAATATGAAAAAAAATTCCAATGCTTGGCAATAAAATATCTAAGTCTATTCCATTCATAATGTGAATGGATTTGCTTAATATTTGTGTTTGGTGAGGATCAAGTGCTAATTTAATTTTTCAAATATGTTTTATCAATGGAAATAAATATTGTAATTTAGCAAGTTTGCTTTCTGTATATACCTTATGCAGCATTAAAATTTGAAATTCAATTAACATTTAAATGGAGATGCATTACATTTCAAAGCGTGTGCATGTTTTACATTTAGTCCTAAAGAGGACGATGTACCATTACAGTTAATTTCTGAAGTTGTTAGCTAAATAAGCTGAAAATGGAATCCATATAGTAAATGATTATTATATTTCACAATTTAAATATATATTTTTTTTAAAAAACTATTATAAACTGACTTTTTTAAATTTAAATTTTCTTTTTAAAAATGCTCCTTGCGCATTAGTTTTCAAGATATGTACATAATTTTTGTTCATATATAGATGAACTACAACAAGATATATCTGTGCAGGGATTTAAAATTCAGAATTAAATTTGATGAAAAAAAAGATAAATGTTCAGTTTTATATGAAATATTTCTCCAACTATCACACATTCAAGGTATTTAAAACAACACAAAATGGGATGCATTAAATACTTTAGAAAACTAATGCACAAATTTGGGAATTATATAATCTTTCGTAAATTGTGAAAATTTCAAAGAGATATGACTTAATTTCAAACGCAAGTATTATTTTGCGTAACAATGAAAACGGAAAATTTACGAAGTATATTCTAAACTTTTATTTGAGTAAAATTTAAAAAAAATAATTCTGCAATTATTAATCAGAGTGACAAAATTCTTTGACAGAACTGTTCTGTGAAATATAAGACATAATATTAATATAAAAATTTTTAATTAAAATTTTGACAAAATTTGACATTGGGAACATCCACAATGCCCTTAAATCAGTGCTTCTTAAATTTTCAGTATTTGCGATCCAACTTTCAATATTAATTTTCATCTACCCCCCCCCCGTACAATGACAATGTATTGAAGGCAATAATAAGGCACATTGACTAAAGTTACAATTCAACTTTAATTATAAACCATACGCATTATCACTGAAAGTATTGAATTTCGTATATAACTTTGCAAATGACAAGCCAATGGGAGTCACTAGTAATTATAAAATTTGTTCTTAATTTATTATTGATAAATTAATTATCAATACATTGTTCAGTATTGATATATTTATTAGTAAATAACAGCAGTGTAAATGTATATTTTTATTTCTTATTGCGTCGAATTATATTTTAAATTGCATTCAATAAATTAATACAATTTTTTAAATAATATTTTATTTTTGACTATTGAAATGCTCGTGCTCCCCATGTAGAGCCATCACATCCCCTCCTAGTGGCCATCACATCCCCTCCCCACAGTTCGAGAAACGCTGCCTTAAATGTTAACTGTAAAATTCCATTAAATATTTATATCTGATTTTTTAATATAAAAATTTTAGTTTTTTTTAAATATATTATTATAAAAGCAAAATATTTTAAACATTATTTTAAAAAATAAAAAATGTTTGAAATAATACAAAGTGAAACTTAAAAAAAGGCTCAAGAAATATTTTGTGCTGTTCACTAATAACAGGGAAAATTTCTTAAAAAAAGGGATAGGTATAGGAAATACTATTGCAAGATGAAATTATTTTAAGTTCCTTATACTTTTCTAGAAAAATATTATTCTTAACGAAACTTTATGAGTAATGTCATACTGTATACTGCACGGAGAATTATCACAAAAAGCACGTTATCGCCTAAAAGGCAATTTTGTTTCTTGTTTTGATAAAAAAAAATTGGATGCTGCAGAATAGTTGTATGGCAATCAAATACTATTTGATGAAGAAAACATTACATTTACTTTAAATTTAATTAAAACACAAAATTATTTTGGAATAAAAAGTGTTTATTCAAATACAGTTAAACGACACCTAAGTTGTAAAAACCGCTTTACCAGTAAATAAGTAAGGAAACTTAAATGGAAAGGAAAACAAATGCACAAAAAATGATGCAGATATGTACAAAATACGCTGCATGTAATTTAAATGAAATGCAGTAATTTCATCATCATATTGCTAGTATTTATTACTAAAAGAATGTAATTGCATTTTTTTTTATCTTTCCAGTTTAAAATAAATACATATTTCAATTAATAGCCAAAGCGGTTTAAATACAGGGCGTGGTGAAAAAACCACACAAACAATTGTTTACATAACTTAAAAAATTAACAAAATGTAACAAACCATAATAACAGTACACTCGTCTTAATAAATAAATTTAATTAGTTTCAAAGTGACCACCGTCTGCAGCAATGCAGAGGAGGAAATTTTCAACAACGATCCTCAAATCTTTTACCTTTAATATATATCATTCCAGTAGAAGCGATTGTTTTAAAGAGTCCAAAGTTTTGTGCGATTTAGTGCAGGCCTTGGACTCCAAAATGGACCATACACTGCAATACATGAGATTGATATCGGGCGAGTATGGTAGCTATTCTTCAGATGATATCATGTCTGGAAAATTCACCTTGCACCAACCACTCTTGTATCTTTTTGGCTTTGTGAGCTGGTGCAGAGTCTTTTTGAAAAGTCCAATTTGCATTTCCGAAATGCTTTTGGGCCCACAGAAGTACACCAGCTTCAAGAATGTCCCTCAGGTACACTTTTTGATTGATTTTTGCACCCTCTTCCACAAAAACCAAAATTGTTTTGAAACTTTCTCCGCCCCAGACCATGCCCGACTTTGGATATTGGCAATGTTCAACAATTTCCGAGGTGCTTGAAGCGTCAACATACCAGATTCTATCGTTTTGGGAATTATGAACTTGTTGAACCGTACAGAGCTTCTCATCAGTGAAAAGAAATCTCTCCCAGCGCTGACTTGCAGCCCGTCTCAAAAGTTTTCAGCATCTTTGGAGCCGTATGAGTTTGTTTTTTTCAGTGAGCAGCTGAACTTTTCGCAACTTGTAAGGCTTCAGTCCAAGCTCCGTTTTTGCTATTCGCCTCACCGATCTATCACTTATTCCCATGTCACGAGCGATCTGTCCCATGGAAACCCTCGATTTCTCTGGACTCACTTTTCGATGGTCTTACAATTCATTTAAGTGTTTATAGTGCGTTTTCTTCCACTTCCTGGACGTCGATCATCATCGCCAAGCTCTTTAAAACGGTAGATTGCATCCAACACTGTTTGCCGCGGTACGTTAAA
>BMAO01036512.1:0-26405 GCA_019973975.1 Trichonephila clavata | reverse complement strand
TTTATGTTTTCAACCTAGAATAAAAAAATAAAAATTTAATTTTCAATAACAGTTACCTAAACAAGAAATTCCTTTAAAAAAGAAAACAGCAAAAATCACCTCTTCAAATTTTGTTTCTTTTTCTTTTATTTGCTTGGTTAGTGAAGCCACTGTTCGTTTGTGATACTGAATACCACTGAGTCCTCTTTTCCCATTTCTTCACTGGCAAGTTCAGCTTGCTGAAATAATAATAGCAGCAAATAGTTTTAAAAACATAAAACAGATATTGAATGTGCATGATATATTAGTTTTAAGCCATAAAAAAAAGTAAATTTTATTCAGAAAATGTTTTAAAGAAATTATCTATGATAAATTTAGATGAAAAAGAAAGCAGGGATTTTTTCAAATCAGGAAAATAGAGTATTTTACTTTTGTATGTAAAAGTAAATGAATTTTTGGGTAAAATAAATTACATACTTCAAAACACAGAAGAAATAAAATATAACAGCTAAAACACGTTTTATAGATTTCTTTAAAAATAAGAAAGATTTAAAAACACAGTCATAGAAACAAAACCAGTTTCAGCAATTACTTATGCATGTAAATAATAGCCTTATAATATTTACCTTCTCGGCAAACTCGGAAGCTACTTGTTGAATCTCTCCCGATTGTAGGCCAACAATAGAACCAACTTGGCTTGCAGTAAGTTTGCTCTAGAAATGACAGTTTCATTCAGACTGATTAAAAATATTAAAGAGTATTATTCACTTCCAAAGAAAAAAAGTTTAGCACAATTAAATCAGATGAGAATAAAATTTTCAAGTATTTGAGAGATAAACAATTTTCTTTCTAGTGCAGCAATTTCAATATTTATCTGATATTTTAATTATGATAGCTGCTTACACTGATTGTAATGTTTTTCTCAACAAATTATTAATTCAATGAATGAACTTTTTAAACATATTAATTATACCAGTTTTTCAACAAAAATATTAAAAAATAACTTTAACTTATATAGCAGGAATAAATTTTTGAAATAAATATACAGTCAGACACTGAAAATCATGTTTCTTTTCCTCCGATAAAGATGAAGGCAAAAGATTTCTATTTAAAGAACAATAACCCTGATTTAACAAATTATTTCACACCAAAAGCTGGATTTTTTTTATTAGTTTGGATTATAAAAATTTCGAATTCTTTCCAAATGATATATCCTTTTTGACCAGAACAAAAAAAAATCTTTTCTTGAAGCAGCAAATTTCAATGCCTGATTTTAGATTTTACAGGCGCAGATAAACCTATCGCATGAGTTTTGAACCAGGATGGGAAAATCCTTTCTAAAACTTCAATCAAAACAGTTACATTTCCTAATGCTTTACATTGTTTCGAAAACTGTCAAAACATACCTCATACAGCAGGATGTAAATGTGAAGTAATACTTTCTTTACTGCATAAAGTTGAAAAATACCTCTTTCGAGTCAGGGAATCTCAAAAAGATTTCAAACATTAATTAGTCAGTATTTTAAAAATTTATTTTAACTAGTGATTTTCTGATAGTACTTTTAGTTGCTGAATAAAAAATGTGTAATTTCTAACTATGGATATTTTTTGTGTAATTGCTTATTAGAATTTCAAAAAGTAAAAAAAATTGTATTTTTTGAACTCTGATATTATGAATAACCTTTTTACAAATAAAAAGTTCAGTCCTGATGAATTTAATAAATTGGCATCTGACTATGTAAATATTTTCTGAAATAACTTTAAAAAAGGTATTCCCCCGAACTTGGTTCACTATGATTTAACATATAGATACATAAAATTTTACTGATATGTACAAGTAAAATAATCAATAGTTTATAAGGTGTAATACATTATCATTTAAAATTTATTTTTAGTTTTTTTTTATACAAAGATGATACATGACATATAAATGCCTGATAAAACAATTTTTCAAACACAGATATAGACAAAACTTTAATAAGCTTATCAAAGCAATTATGTACTAGAAAAAAAATTCATGTAATTTATTAAAATCATTAAGTCAGGGATACATTAAGAAATTTCAATGCTTGGAAGTAATGTTCTTTGAAATGAATAGCAAAAAACCAAAGCTTTATCCGATTTTTTATAATTTGTACCAATATATGTTTTTAAAACTAATTTCTGCTGATCAATGTTTGAAGTTTTAAATAGCTTTCCTTTATAAATAACAAAAAGGATTTTTAAAATTGTTGTTGTTTAAAAAAAAATATATAAAAAAGTTTAAGAACAAATATTACTTGAAAGTGGGAAGAAATGTTTCGAGGAAAAATAAAACTCATGCTTCATGCAGATACATAAATAAGTATTTGGAAACAAGCAAATTTTAAAATACCTTTATTTAAATATGCTAAAATGAAGCACAAAAGAAAACAGGGAGGAGCTGTAAAATTGAAATTTAGACAGAATATCTAATCATTTAAGTATTTGCTTCCAACTAAATAAAACATGAAACTATTTCAAATTTTTAAACCAGCACAACAAATTTGCAATATAATAAAATTAACAATTAATACAATAACAGTAATTAAAACAATTTCAAACTACATAAATATATAATAAATTAAATACATAATACATTGTATAAAACTAAAGAAATCTTATGCATGATATAAAGCTAAAGTTTGTAGCAATAAGTTAATGCAAATAATATAAAAAAAAAAACTTTCTACAAAACAAAAATATAATAAGAAATTTGGCATAAAATATAGATAAAGAATAAAAATATTTGTTTTAGTTCATCCTTTATCAATATTTTATATCCCTTATCAATTCTTTTAAATTTTAAAAGGCTTGATATGAAGTAAATTTTAATTGTTACTTAATTTACATAGGATTGGTTAGATTAACCAATTTATCTAGGAAACATTATATAAAATAAATAATTGATAACCGAAAACCATGAATTAAGAGCAAAAACTACAAAACTTTCCATATTTATGCAATTAAAATTTTGAAAAATAAAATATAATCATATTTTATAACAAATTTTAATAAATTTAATGCTAAAAAATTTTTGCATTAGAATTTAATTGGTACTTCTGAAATTCATTCAGTTTTAAAATTAGAAACATTTAATATTATGAAAAATTTCAACATATTACAAAGACTTCAGAATGATGTTTATTTAAACATCAAATATATATTTATAGTAAAATAGATAAATTTTTATACATACACAGGGAAAAAAATTAAGTATTTAATTACTAACCTCATGCTCATTTGTAACAGACATGCTTTTCATCAAATTCTGTATCCGACTCTAGAAAAAGCAGCATGCAAGGTATAACATCCATAGCACATATTAATAAAAAGGCAATTGTAATAGCAGAAGCAAACATTTTAATAGGATAAATTATTCAATAGAAATGGAAATTAAAAGACGCAATGGTAATTTTAAAAGAGGAAACAAAAATTGATTCAAATCACCTCCTCCTCCGAAGCTTTTTGAACACTTTTTTCAGCATCACTTGATGTTTCTTCTTCCTAAAAATACGATTCAGAAAAGCAAAATTTCATTTAAAATTGGCATGATTTTTTTTGGCTTTTAATTAAGTAATTTTTGAATATTATATTTACAATACATAAACAGGACAAATGACACATTCAAAAATCTAAATACCTACTTACTAAGTATTTGTATCCGATTAACTAATAACATTTGATATGAAAAGAAATTTTATTCCATTAGCTTTTAAATTACCAATTCATTTCCCACAAGATCGAATTTTGTGTACATATATAAATCATTATTTGAATAAACATGAGAAAATTCCTCAAGTCAAAACCACAAATGCATAATTTAGGTGATCGGAATACAGTTATCTTAAGAACTTCCTTTTAAGTAATACAAGTAGAACATTTTAAGGAAAATATTTTAAGATGAACGAAAATATTAATGCAAAAGATTTTTACAAATATAATTTCAATAGCAAGTAAGATTTTTTAATAAAACTAACTTTTAAATGAATGAAAAAAATATCTACCATAAATATATAATTTATATAAATACCAAAAATAAATAAAACCAAATAGAAAATATTATTTAGGAATGAAAAAAGAATTTACTTTGCTTTCAGTAATTCTTGTACTTCCAAGTTTCCTAAAAATAATTATAAAGTATTTAGTAAAATTATTTCAAGTTCATCCCTAATTAATTCAAACATATCTTAGCAATAATTGTCATAATGGAAACACTACAGCAAAAAAGATAATATATGCTTATGAGATATTTAAATTTGAATATGTAACATTTCTCACTCAAATAATTTGCCAAAACAATTCTGAGAAACATTAAAGTACATATACATGAATTCCTCATTCCACAAACATACTGATTATCTGTTAAGTGAATTATAAGCAATCTGAACAATAACAAAGAAGCATCTTAAAATTTGAATTTCATAAAATACAATCTTAACAGCTTCAACTGCGGAGGAAATCCTTAGACCAGAGGTACTCAACCTTTTTTTCCTGCTGAGCCTCATATGTATGACAGGTATTTCCTGCAGGCTGCAACATAAGGATAATGGAAAAAAGGGGGGGGGGAGGCCCAGAAGACCAAAGCAACACTGGACAAATAAACATTGGATCAAAATATTAAAATTCATTTTTTTGGCTTTTATTTTAGTACTATATTAACCTCTCCATCAAACAAAAATTTATTCATGGATTTTTTACTTAATTATGGGATAGTTTCGATATCCTTTCATCCATGACCAAGCCCTTTGTTTATATCCAACTGTTGAAAAAAGCATATTGATAAAAAAAATTTATATTTAATTGCTTGATTGGTAGAATTTTCCACTAAAGTTTTAGTACATTGCTCTTAAATAATTGAACTTTTTAGTGCTACAGACCATGAACAGAAAATGTGGCCCGCAGGTTGAGTATCACTGCTTCAGACAATTCTATCTTTTATTTTTATTAATGCACGCATGAACAAACTTCTAATTATTTTCATTTGTGAAATAAAATTAGTTATGATTTAAAGATTTAGCAAAGTCGGACTCTGTAAACAAATTCAGTAACACACAATTTTGCCATGATTCTCAAATTAAGCAATTGCTAGGAATATCATTCTTAGATATTGTGATATATATTTCTTAATTCTTACTTTTCATTTTATGAAATTCAAATTAATCTTTTGTTTGTTTAATGTTACTACTTCTGATAAAGAAAAGACACAGTAACACTCCCCTCTCCTTTTATGTTGTCGTTTCTTATGCCACCTGATCTCGAATGCGTCAGATTCAGGCCCACGAAATTTATCATGGCAAGGGGCTAAATGTAGCCCTGTCATTGGTCATAGCCTTGAGCACCATTCAGGTGACAGTACGATTTAGCTCGGTTCCACCCCAATTTAGAGGGAGAACACCCTGGGGTGGGTCAGGAGCCTCCCACCTCTCTTCCCCTTCCACCAAACTAACAAGATGGCTTGCGGCAGCTATTTAAAGTACACCCATGCCTCAAAGGCACTATACATTTACAAACATCCATGTCTTCTCCAGGATTTGAACCCAGGCCCTACGGCACAGCAGTCAACATCACTAACCACTAAACCGGATGGGCGACTCTTTTTATTGATAAAAAACTCAATTTAAATATTTTAAGTATTCTTTAATTAAATATTTTTTAGTAACATGTATGTGCAGGTGTTTTACGTATTGTACAAATAATATACTTGACCATAAATTTGTTTTCTTTAATTAACCAATTACTCCATAACTAGATGCAAATGTCCATTTATTTATTGCTAAGTTGTTTTTAAAAAGTATGATCAATATATTAATTTTTATATTAAAGTAAAATTTCTGGGTGTATTTTTATAAAAAAAATTTCAAAGGACAGACATATTTTTCTTTAATAGCAAACTAAAATCACATGACAATGCATATCAATGTCGGAACTCATATAATAGTTCATTTTATATCAATTTGTTATTTGCAGTTCTCTTAACCCATGGTTTAATAACCATGCACCTAGATTGCTATCTGTCAAACTGTATATATTGTAATAAAATTGTTATACATATCATTAATTAACTTTAAATGTTTGAAATAAATAGTATTTTCAATAGTATTGAAAATAAATAAAATGTTCTAATATCCAAAAAATATTTTAAATACCAAATTTTATACTAATGCACAAAGTTGTTATATAAAATATACTCACTTCCCATATTCTAATAATGTGGTTTGAACTCTTACTTCTTCCTCCTTAAGTTTTTGTGGAGCATGATAACGGAACAACCTTTGAGGTCTATAAGCTTCCTGAGGATTTAAAAAAAAGTAATAAGTTTCAATCAGTATGATGCAAAGTGGTATGAAGTAGGAAAAATTTGTGATGCTACTTTTAACTTAATAGATATCTTCTTGAAAACTTGAACTGCACATAGGTATACATATATGATTAAATTATATCCTACAAAAAGTATATCTTTTCCTTTTCCACAAATATAGAATTATTAGGATAATATTATAGAGAGATAATTATATAAGGATATTAATATATTATACATTTAGGTTATTAATAGAATAATTTTAATGGGAATAACTAAATAAAATAAAGCACTAAGGCATTTAATAAATCATAAAAATTGAATTCTTTTAAGAAATTTAGTGAAATAAATTGTTCAATGACATTCACAACAAATTTCCTACTGCTTAACCCTCTCGCTGCTTGCACAACTTGCAATTTCCATAGACAAAGTACATGCAGCAGATGTAGCACTACACAGCAAGAGGGTTAATGTAACTAAATTTTAAATAAATGAAAAAAAATTTATCAAAACTGCCAAAAAAAAAAATATTCAAACTTTAAAATTAATGCATTAGCAGTTTCAAGTACATCCAAAATATACAGCGATAAAAGAATAATGTTGATGAAAGTTATCAACATACACACATTTTAATTATAAATAAAAACCTATTTAAATTATTTGATAAAATAGAAAGTAAAAAGCATTTTTTATTAGATGTATACAAAACAATAGAATGGAAGAAAAGAGAATCTAATAATTTTTATTCAACAAAGAGATCCGAGAGAAACTAATATTTCATGTAAAAAACTGTAATTTTGCAATAGCAATGGAAATAAAGAATAATAGAACAGAATAAACTAAATCAAATATATTGATACAATTTTTTAATGTAATAATTTTGTTCGTATTAAGCAAAAAAAGGAATATTTTTATTTATACAAATTAAAATAACAGTATTAAAATTTGTAATGTCTTATATGACAACAAAATATTTCAGTAATATTTTATGATTTTAAATGAAAGCCATTATTTATGTCACTATAAAGCAATTTTTTTATTATAGACACAAGAAAATACATTGATTATGATAAAAAAGTATTTGTGATTTGAATCTAAATGGTTAAGAGTAGCTAAAAACATTATTTTCTCTTACTTTAATTTCTCCATAAGAAACAGCCATTTTTTCTTTTAATATTTTTGCAGCAATGTCCTACAAGTCAAATAAAAATATCAAATATATTGCTAAGTCTTTTTTTAAAGGAATCCAATAATAAATAAAAATTATAAAGCACTATCACTACCATATTTACAAAGTTGATGACTTTTTTTACAAGAGTGAATGAAAGATGAATTCCTCAGCAAAAAGTAACACATACGTATGCATGTTTGTATAAATATAGTTATAAGTTTAAAATCATTAAAAAAAAATTAAGTTAATTTCTTTGGCTTTTTAATGGAAATCTTTATAGCAATATGTTTAAGAATATATTCAAACCAACTCCTTTCAGTTTCTTGATCATCATGCCATATAAATAAATATATGATTTAAGATAGTCTCAGGCTGTTTGTGTTTTTTACAGCTTATTTTGCCGACTCCTTCATTTTGCCTGAGTAATCTGTGTGAAAGTCAGTCTACAAGTTATAATTTTTCATGGTTGATAGTTCAAAGTCTGTTTTTGTAATTTCTCTCTTTTAAATCAGGAAACTAGCAGTCATAATATATCATAATACCCTGTTTTTTGGGTTCATTTCAAAATCCCCACATCCTTATTTTAAAATTCAGATTATGCAAAAAAGAGGTGAAATAAGATAAAAATATGAATTAAAATACAGGGTAATTTTGTGTTTAACAGGCACAATTTTTGTCTACATAGTGAAAAATTGCCAAATATTATTTCAATCATGGTCATTGATATAAAAACCCTTTCAAACTGTCTTGTTTACAGAATTCATATTGATTATATTTAAGCATGATGAAAATTTGAGACATGGTTTCACAGGAGGAACAAACTGTAAAACCTTTTCAAGCATAATAATGTAACACATGCGAGAAAAAAAACACATTAAAGTTATATTCTGGAGACAGCATACAATGGTGATGTAACTTTCTACTTATTTATAAAAAAAAGGCATACATAAATGAACAAGAGTTGGAACATCAAGATAATCTTTTTAAACATCTTTAAGATTCATTTACAACTACAGTGCAAGAATGATACAGTAGTGCCGAGAATGCTTGTGTACTGCAACACTGGGTTTTATTAAGGGTAGCGCTGTTGAGTTTGCTGCTAAGGCCATGGATTTCTTCTGATGAAGGTAGTGTTAAAACAAGCTGGGAAATGCTGGGGTCAGGTGATGGTAAGGCTGTTGGAATACAGAAGCTTGTAGCTATGTTTCTGTGTCAGTGTTGGTGTCCCTCTGAGTTTTCTAATGATTCAAGAGTCTCTTTAAAGGTGGAATAAGTCATGGCCACAAAAGTGACACATGATGTAGAGTAACTTCTGGTTTGATGTATTTGGGAAAACCATTCTACTATTGGTCCAAGTCCCCCTCGTACGTTGTACTTTGAAGCCGGTGGCAGGTGTGGGAACTGTGCCAATCACCTTACTGTAGACGAAATCAAGGGAGGTCAGAGGTTGACTTCCCTTAGGACATCAGCGCCGGGGTGTCCAGTGTGGGATACTTTCCCACCTGAAACTGCTTGAACGTTGAGACATCACTTGTTCTAAATAGGTCCTTTGGTGAAGACTGCCGCAGTAGCAATAATGCATGAGTCTTACTACAGTTGTGTATTGGAACAATTATTTATGTGAAATGTGTGTCTAATACTTGATAGAATATAAGGGGACATGATTTAATTTATGAATTAGATGAAAGTTTGTTTCCGAGACAGAATGCCTTATTTAAAAATTATCTTGGTTTGTTGTATCATCACCAATTTGAAAAATCTGATGCTGGTGATATTTTTGCCTTGTTTACAGAAAGTACCAAAGGTAGGAAACCAAACATTAATGTCATCAGTAGAAACAAAACTAATAATTACAGACATAGTTAATATGAAGCACTAAGTGACCTACTAAATGCTGCAATAATACATAAGTACCAACTATAAATATAAAAAATTTTGAAAGCTAAAAAAATGAAGAAATCCAAAAAGCCACAGACTTACTTCAGGTGTTTCATAACTTTTATGAAACTGTGATATAGAAAAAGCTCGAATGTAATCACCGGTTTCTTCCCTGGTTTCAATAGCTCTTTTCACAAGCCACTAAAAGAAAAATATTAAATGAGTTAAAACAGTTTAAAAAATAAAAAGACATTTAGTAAACAATAAGAAACCTTTTTTTAATATTCACAAAAGAAATACATCGAGAACATTGCATGAAATGAAACAAAATGCAAATTATAGGGTTTGAAATTATAACTAGTACAAAATTTTAACAAGGGGACAAAACCTTCAGTTCTAAAGTTTTAATTATCAGAGTAATAAAAAGTAATGAACAAGAAAGAATTCAGGTAAAATGTTTTTTTAGCACCAGTTTTTTACATTTATATATTTATAAAGTACATAAAGGAAGTATATTTCTTTTAACACACAAAAAGAAAATACGTACTTGTATAACAGGAAATATATGAATGAAATCTAAACCCTGTATTTGATGAGGTTCTATTCGATGTGGACACTTCATCTTAGGAAGTACAGCTACTATCTTTTCAGTAAGAGAACTAAAGAATTGAAAAAAAAAATTATATAATATTTATAAAAAATATAAATTTTGACAAAAATATCACTTGTTTTAATTTAAAACACTTAACATAACACTTTTGTAAAAAATGGGATTTGTAATAAGATATAAAATGTAAATGACTAAAAAAAAAGTTACAATAACTATGGTATAAGCATATAGTATAGAAAAATAAAATCCACAATTCATAGAATAGGAGCTTTTTAAAGTTTGAGGACCAGCAGAGCATTTTGTATTTTTTCTTTCTTTTTGTTAATACATATACAGTGATATTTCAGAATCAGGATGCCCCAGAGCTTTAATCGCTTGGAATCTTAATAAAAAATCAAATAACTTGTCTGGAATTTAAATGCTAATTTGGAGTCTGAATATCCAGGAAAGATTTGAAATATGATAGTACAAATCTGTAGCCTGTCTAAGAATGTTAAGCAATGAATATATATATTTTAGGTTAGAGGAATAAAATATAAATCTTCAGTCATACACTGTCAATTATTTCATAGTTGGAAGTTGCAAAAACAAGCAATTCTAATTATATATACATATATATGCCTAGTTTGCATTATTTTTTAAATAACAAATGTAGTTACATGTTATTAAGGTAGGTAACTTGCATATAAAGAAATAATTTTTCTTTTCCTCTAATTTCTATATACAATGATATGACATTCTTTTTTTAAATTACAGGTTTTCATATTTCTAACTTATACTTTTATTGTGAAATTTCATTATTGATTTATATTTTTATTTCAAAATATTTAGCATTTATTTAAAATATCCTTTTCAAAATTCAGAAATTTGTAAGACCCAGGAATGAATTGATTCACTTTACATTTCAAAAGAGAAAATTTTCTCAAAATGCAAGGGATTTGTAAGTTAAATAGGGTTCTGGAATGAATTAAGCTCAGATTTTGAAGTATCATTGTATTTTTATTTAAAATTAACCCATTCACTGCGTCTTGCCCTGGGAGCTAAGATTTTATTTTAAAGAAAACATAACATTTTACAAAATATAATAACATGAAGTTACTGATATAATATTGTAATGTGGCATTTACGGTAATTTTTTTAAAAAAGAAAACACTATGAGATAATTTGTAACTGGCATAACTGAATAAGATTCTTGTATTGAGTGACACAAGTTATCTTGCAGTAGTTTTTCTTAAAAAAAATCCTCAGATAAAAATATTTTCTATTCCTTTTGTTTGATTTTACAAGCTAGTCATCTAATTTTGTCTAGTGACAGTCAGATGTGTAATGTTATGTCAGATTTTAATACAGATGTGTAATGATCCTTATTGGGAAAAACCTACCGTAATTTCGCACGTATAGTCCGCAGACACAATTTTATATAAAAAAATTTCAAAAATCGTCAGATAGTCCGCGGACTGTACGTCCGAAATTACGTTATTTTAATACAGCAATATTAATGTATTTTAGAAACAAAGAACTAAGTATGAATAGAAAAAAGTACTTCCTTACTAATATACCTTCAGATAATATACAAATAAAAAACAGTGCTTTCTAATTAATCATATATTAATTAATCACATTCTACTACATTAACGAAAACCTTCAAAGTCCGCTTCATCGGTATCAGAATTAAACAGTTCTAATATATTTTCGGGAAGAGTGTCCGAAAGTTCATTTTCAGCATCACTATCTTCCCTGTCAGTGATTTCCTCGCTTTCACTAACAATCCCGGCTTTTATAAATCCCGATCAGATGGTGGACACTTTAACGCTTTTCCAGGATTTATCAACACATTCGGCAACTTCAGTGTATGAAGTGCGTCTCATATTTCCTCCTTTTGTACAAGTATGTAAACCTTCCGACATCCAGTTCTCCCAGCAAGCACGTACGTGGGACTTGAAACTTCTGTTCAAGCTAATATCCAGAGGTTGCAGGATTTTTGTTAAACCTCCTGGAATAACACTAAGTTCAGCACCGATGTTTTTTTTTAGCTTCCGCCTTTACACTGTTTTTTATGTGTGTCCTCATGGAATCCATAATTAGTACTCCTTTGGAATTGAAAAAGGCACCTTCTCTCTTCTTCCAAACTTCTTGAAACCAATCGAGCATAATGTCCTCGTTGCACCAACCCCTTTCATTGCACCGTATTACGACGCTTCGAGGAAAATTTTCCTTGGGAATTGTTTTTCTCTTAAAGATTAAGAGCGGCTTCAACTTTGTGCTGTCAGCACAGCAGGCGAGCATCACTGTGAAATTGGTCTTTTCTTGACCAGTTGTTATTGATACTACTCATTCGTTCTGCACTATGCTCTATGGTTTATTATCGATACATACGAATGTTTTCTTGGAATCTCGCGATTTTTTTTATATTTGATCATCGGCAGTTCACGACAGCGTTTAAAAAAAATTTCGATGCTTTTAACCGTGAACAACCAGCGTATTATCCGCACTGGTGGATAGTCTGCAGCTTCAAAAATTCGCATTTTAAACACAGATAGTCCGCGGACTATATGCGCGAAATTACGGTATAAGGCAATTGTAGTGTTAAGAAGTTGTAAAGTAATAAGAGGGGCCGTGGGTAGCCTCGTGGTTAGAGCATCGGACTCCAGACCGGAAGGTCTGGGTTCGATGCCACCAGATACTCGCCGAATACACACGGAGAACATGCTCGTTAAATCAGTGGGTCCGAATGGTGTCGCCATCTATCATGTTGTGTGAGCAAAATTGTACTGTCATCTTCTTGGGGGCTCAAAGCTTAGGCTAACGACAGGCGTAGATCTAGCCCATTGCCATGATGAATTTCGTGGGCCTCGATCTGACTATGTCGGACAGGTGGCATTAGTAACAACAAAGTAATAAGAATGGACTGATAACTAAAAGTTAGTAGACCTCAGGAAAACCATGAATTGGTACAAGAAAATCTATGTACCCTAATTTAAAATTTTCCTGCAGGAAGCATATATGTTCTATAACCAAAGAAATTGAAGGAACAAAAAGATGAGAATGTGATAATTTAAGGAATAAGTTATGCATTTATTTGATAGTAACAGCAGCAATGCAGGGGAATAGTGAGTGAGTGAATATTAACGTCGCATTGAATTAGCAACACGAGGGCTTTTGGCGACGGTCCGCGTAATTTTGAACCATGGTCAAGTGACGCGGACGACACCTGAGCTGGCACCCCCTCTCCTAACTACCACACCACACCAACGGGAGGACGTTTGAGCTCTCGACAGATTTAACGTGCATCGCTCCCCTACACGGCGCAATGCAGGGGAAAGCAGCAACTATAATACAAACAAAACAGATTTTCATTACTTAAAACATTTTCTTCCCATAGAAAAAAAGGATGCCTACAAAGCCATGTTCAATGTATACAAAGCAAAACAGTAAGGAGACTAGGTATTTTTGTCCAGTGTGTCTCCTAATAACCCAGGCGTTATTAGGAGATCTTTGTGTTGATCCTTGCTTTAAAGCTCATCATACACATCAACAACAATAGAAATATTTTTTTAATTTTTGGAATACATTCATATATAAGTATTTATAATCTAAGTTATAATCTTAATAATAAAAATTGCTAATTAATATTTTTTTGTACTATATAAATTTTTCATGCATCCTTTCTAATAATTTCTAACTCAAATGGGATACCGTAATTTCGCACGTATAGTCCGCAGACACGATTTTATATAAAAAAAATTTCAAAAATCGTCAGATAGTCCGCACCACCGGATAGTCCGCGGACTATACGTCCGAAATTACGTTATTTTAATACGGCAATATTAATGTATTTTAGAAACATAGAACTAAGTATAAATAGAAAAAAAAGTACTTCCTTACTAATATACCTTCAGAAATAAAACGCTAAATACAAATAAAAAACAGTGCTTAACTAATTAATCATATATTAATTAATCACACATTCTACTACATTAACGAAAACCTTCAAAGTCCGATTCATCGGTATCAGAATTAAACAGTTCTAATATATTTTCGGGAAGAGTGTCCGAAAGTTCATTTTCAGCATCACTATCTTCACTGTCAGTGATTTCCTCGCTTTCACTAACAATCCCGGCTTTTATAAATCCCGATCATCTTCAGTTCACGACAGCGTGTTTTTTAAATTTCAACGATTTTAACCGTGAACAACCAGCGTATTATCCGCACTGGGGATAGTCCGCAGCTTCAAAAATTCGCATTTTAAACACAGATAGTCCGCGGACTATACGCGCGAAATTACGGTATATAATAAATCTAAAAATTCAGCACACACTACAAGATATCTCATAGCTGTCAGTTTTGGTACATGCACTTACTATGAGATATCTTGTAGTTGACAAAAAGTCAATGGGTTGATTAAATAACAAATCTAATTTTTATAATAATTCAATACAGTTTATATTTTTTAAAAAAAAACATTAATAAAGATATATTAAGAGAGAAAAACTGTTCTTTCCCAAAATATTTAAAAAGGGATTTATTTTTTCCATAAATAACATCATAACAGAACAAAAATTTATACTTCAAAACTAAAATATCATTATAAACTTATTTATCTATAGTCACTAAATTTATTTGTATAACAAGAGTCTGGATTAAATAAATATACACAGTTTTATGAATAATAAGAATTACAATAAGAACTAATAAGGTAATATTTTTGGTTAATTCAGTTTCAAATGAACACTTCTAAAGATCATTTAAGTACAAAAAAATTTCAGATGGAGAAAAATTTTTACTTTTAAAATTTATCACAGACAATAGCAACACAAAATTTGAAGAAACAAAAGGAATATGTAAGTATTTAAATAAAGGATTTTACTTATGAATGCAACATTTTAAATTAGAAAAATCCTAAATTTTTACTTTTTCAAGTAAAAATTACATTTTTTGTCCAATGGTAAGATTTTCTTGAAACAGAAGGTCAACATCAATATCAACATTGCAGACTTCTATGCACCATGTCATACCACCAACAACCTGTAAAAGATTTCAATAAATTTACATAAAAATCAAATTCAACAAATTATTTTAGTGCTGAGAAAAATTTCAGTTAACATTTGCTTTTGATTGAATTGCATAAATTTTAATGACTATATGTAAAATTTCACTGATAATGAAAGTTATATACACTACATAATTCCAATCAAACTTTCTGCAATCAAATAGATTATTAGCAGAATATTACATCATTTACAGAGACATTTTTATGACATGGTAAAAATAATTTATGGGATTTTAATTGATAGTTTATTAATATCACATTTTAAAGAAACACAAGAGCTATTTTGGTGATGGATCTCACAATTTTAAATTATTGTCAAGTTATGATAAATACTTTGTGATAATTCTCCACTAAAATTATAACCATGCATTTTCAAAATAAAATTGGTATGCTTGTGTGATTGGTTTCTTTCATTCACATGTTGGGTTCCATAATTGATATTTCCTCAAACTTATTTTATTTCTAAGTTAGTAAGGAATTCCTTTATGCTTCAGCAGAAAAATATACCAAAACAAACAACTACAAAAAGATAGAGTTTCATCAAAAAAGAAATATTTGTTTCTTGGTAAGCTGAAAATCATTTTTTGGCTGGGCAGGATGTCTCTTGGATTTGGCAATATTTTTTAAATTTCCTGGTGAGATAAGGATTTCATTCTGGCTAACTGTTTATTTTGGTAACCTAGATAGAACAAACTGTGGATTTATTCCAATAAGGACTTGTATTCTCTGTATTTGACTGTAGCTCATTATTTAGAAAGAATAGATGTTTTTAAAAAGGACAGACATTTCTTTTAGAATACACATTTGAATGTTCATTTTGAAGGAAAAAAAAATGGTGCTTACATATTACTGCAACTGCCAACATTCAAGATAACTTGCCAGTGTCGTATGCACTGAATTGGCAATCATGTGCTTCGTTTCCTATAATGTTGCCAATAGGTTGTGATAATATGTTAAGTACTAAAAAATTATAGAATTTGGATTTGATATTGTTAATGTTTTTTGTTGTAAAATTGTTTCCTTGTTTTTATTTCTTTGTAAACTTTTTCAAATAATCCTTAACAGTATTTTTGAGAAGTACAACTAGTGTTTTTTTAATGACTAGAAGCAAAAGAGAAAATTAGATATGATAAAGTGATGTAAGGATAAAGTTTTGATTGTTTCAAAATGTATGGTCTGCAAGAATGCTATGTGTTTAATTAAAGAAAAAAGGAATTGATTGATCGATATATTAGAAAATGCCACAAGAAAGGAATGAATGTGCATCGCATTAGAAAGTATGTCTGAAAGAATAGCTGGTATGAAAGTCGTACCCTGATTTCATTTATTTCAAAATTGATGTTTTAAAGGAAAGTGCCATGGATTCGAGAAGTTTTTGTAGAAAGGTATGAATAAAAATAAGCGTGTTTGAAAGTTGTATAATTTAAAGTCCTAGAGTGAATATGGAAACTTACAAGACCAAATTTGAAAAGTGAGTTTAACTGAAACAAGAGTGAATGGACTGGGTGTTAAGAGGAGTTGAAGGAGGGTCTGACGGGTGTTTTATTTATGTACTTCAGGATAGGATAAAGGGTACACTTCATAAATACTCCTAGAATATATCAAACACAATGCTAAGGAAAGTTAAATTGTTACTTTGGATTGCTTTAAAGTTTATGATTGTCAGGAGATGAAGAATTTCTTAATCTGCCATTGAGGGTTTAAGAAGCTCGATCCAAAAATTGCTGCTTTGAATGCATAGGTGCGATAATCAATCTGATTCTTACCTTGCGATGTTCATGAAATAAAAACATGTACCAAAGCAGCAATCTAAAGGAATTATATTTAATGTGCCTTGAGGTCATCCCAAATGAATTTACCTCCCTATCAGAAAAATAACTTTGCTCAATTCCATTTCATTTCTAAGAAAAGGGGAGCTTTTTAAAAAAAAATATTTTGTTTTTCTAATTTTAACATTCTAATATATTTTATTCCTTTTAATCCATTACTTCTAATTTTGAAAGCACTGTAATTTGCATTTTAGACTAGTATAAATTTGGATGGAATTTTCAATTTTGCATTCTGCAAACAACTATCAACACATATTAATAGTTCTACATCATAATGAAAATGTTTAAATGTTATAAAAATGAACAGTTCCCAATTAAAATACAGGTAACCCCATATAATATGACACTTCTACAGCACAGACTCACTCTAACAGAGTTCAAGAAAAATTGAACATGAAATGTAATAGCCATTAAAAGCTAACTTTATCTTATTTGTGAAATTATGGAAATCAATTACTGTGATAAAGCTTTGACATTTTTCATTCAAGCAGATATGTAGGTATCAGATTTTCCTGCAGAATTTTTATGAACTATTAATATTTAAGTATACTTCAAGAGAGATGCAATTAAAACTTTAATTATGTGTGTTTCTCATTTAACTACATAGATTAAAAGTTTTTGGGTATGAAGTACTTTACCTTTTTAAAAAATAATAAAATTTTCATTTTTATGAATAAAAAAAAATAAGCATAACTTAGCTTAGGAGTACAGCTATGTAATCCTATGTCTGGCAAACATAAAAAATGCTTCTTAAAAGGTAAATAGCGATTGGAGAACATGAAGAAAACATTTTTTAATTTACAGAGTTGTATGTAATAATTCTTAAGAACATTTTAATATAAAGATATTTATTTTAATTATGAAAATATAATAGCATGTTTAATTTTTTGGAATAAAACTCCTAGTTCATACTAATTCTTTGTTTTCTATAACATGGAATCGTAAGGCATAACAATGTTTTGTAATGTAACTCCCATATTATCGTGGGGTTACCTATGTGTACTACATAACTATTAAAAAATATATGTATAAAAACTATTTTATAACAGCTTACTTTATCAAATGGTGAAAGGCCTTTAATTCTTGCTCGGAAATACCCAGCAGCCAAAAGTAGTTCGATGATTTCCTGAAATTTTCTTTCTTGCTCCTCATCTTCTCTTACTTCAACCTAGTTTATAAAAATATTGGTGAAATTTTAAACTACTTTTAGTGTTTAGGGAAATCTGAAATAATATGGACTAATTGTAAAATATATTTTCAGATTTTAACTTAACATGTTGAGATAAATCACAGTTACGATGCTAACCTGTAGTTTGCTTATCATATTTGCAGCTAAGATGAAATTTTTAGTATATCAGGATAAATATGAATTTTGTAATTTTTGTATAAGAAGTAATTTGAAAAAATTGGCTTTTTACACCAGACTCATGAAAAAAGTACCATTCCAGTCAATGTTACAAACAAAATTTTAAATGTCCTTTAAAAGTAAAACACTTTAAAATTTATTTTGAAAACGCAAATTTTTCTTGAAATTTTTGGTTATAGAAAATAATAAATAATACTACATGCAGAACCAGTGTCTCATACAGAACTCTGAACTAAACTGATAGCAACTAAATCAATAAAATATATATAGAGTTGACACTTGCTAATTCGAACTATATGCTCAGCCCCTAGAAAAACTCTTGATAATTCGAACTAAAACAATATGTTTTGGTACATTCAATATTTCGAAAAAAATCTGTGGCTAGCCAGACTACAACACACAATAATTTGAAGCTATCTTACAAAACTCTCGCCAATTGGAACACTTAATTTCTAAAGTTCTAAAGCAAACAGGTTGGAGCTTACATGTTCTGTGTTGTATTGTCTTTACGTGTTTCTTCTGTAATGTAGCCCATTTCATGACCATCTGTCTGCTGCCTCTTATTTGTGTTTCCCGGTTCCACTTGCAAAAATACACTTTTATTGCTTTCTTTCTTCAAGTGGACAGTTTTGCCCAACCTGTTGTCAGCTGTCCATATCTTTCGTTTAACACATGGCTTTGCTACTCATGTGCTTAGAAAAGATTGTCCGTTATTGCGAAGAAGATGCATAGAATTGTGTATTTTGCATCAGATTGACATGACAATTTATGGCTCAACTGTGTAACTTATAGCATGTGGCATCAAATAGGGCATGGGTCGGACAGGACAGTGTCTTGAGGAACCAATAGTGTTGGAGACAGTGACTAATGGAACCAGGTGCGAAACCATTTAATTTCCAATGAGGAATGGAAGAGATTTGGTGAGGCATTAAAGAGAATTACTAGATAAATGTATTCTTTTTATACATGACTTTTAACTTCAGTATAACATTTATATTGTATAATATGTACTTGTAAAAATATCTTAAAGTAATTTTATACATATGTACAATTGCTGTTTTATTGCATAGTTAAAAATTCAAATGTGTCATAAAAAATTCAGGAGCTTTTTCTTTCCCTCTTAATAATGCGAAGTTTTTCATTAGTCCCTTGAACTTCAAATTATCGAGAGTTGACTGTAGATATATATATTGCATTTTAATCTTTTTATGAATTGCAAGAGAACAGTGAAGAAATTTTAGGACACATTCTGGAAAAAATCTGAATTTTAACAAATTTTGTCTTTTTTCTAAACGAAAAATTATAAAGATAGAGAATGTACAATTAGTTATTCAACAGAATAAAAAAAATATATATTTCACCATGGAATTTTGCAATTTTTCGAAGTATTATATTGTTACTGGAGACAGATTGAAACTTACTTTGGAAGGTTTGTTAAAATTTTCAAATTCCGGAAGCGGGGGAGGTCTTGATGAACTACTTCGGGAACGAAGTACACCCACCGTCGAGGCAGCCATACTTACATTCCCGGCATTTATTTATTTACAATATTTACTAAATGTTAACTGTTAGTTCCTGTCAAGCCGTAGCAAGTGAGGATTTATATTTTGAATAATGGTATACATTGATTGGTGGAAAAGAGCACTTTAAAAGCTAAATGACCTATAATGAACCCAAGGGCATGCGCAGTTGAGCAATAGATACGAGCACATGACATTATTCGCCAGAATTGAGGAGGTGGCTATGTTTGCCCGACGTAGAAAATTATGCCTCAAATTTCTGAAAATGGAACCAAGAAGATGATTTAATATTATTAATTCAGATTGAAATTAGTGTATTCCCAAAATGGAATACAATTTGGCGAATATATCAATGATGATATTGGAAAATCCTCGAGGATTCTTCAAAAGGGCATGTACGGGCTATATGAACGGAGTTTTCTCTTCTTCTCTAATTCGTAAAAGAATAATACACGCAGGGCTCACACGCCAATCGAATTTTTTTTCAAAATACACAGTCCGTCACATTAATGTGATCACCTGTTAAAAGCCAGCATAACCACCCTTTCACGGAACGGACTGCTGCGAGATGCGCAGGGAGAGAGTCAAAAAGGTTTCTGAAGGTGTTCACTGGGATGTTGAGCCATACCAACTTCTGTGCCATGGTCAGCTGTGCTATATTACGCAATTGAGGATCCATGGCGCGAACAACCCGATCGAGATAGCTCCACAGTTTCTTGATTGGGCTTGAGTCAGGTGAATTTGCTGGCCAGTGGAGAATGGTAAACTCATCCTGGTGCTTTTCGAACCAAGCACGTACACTGCCAGCTGTATGACACTTCACATTGTCCTGCTGGTAGATGCCATCACCCTGAGGAAAAACAATGCGCATATAGGGGTGGACAGGGTCCGCAAGGGCAGATGCGTGCTTATATTGATCCATCGTGTCTTCCACAAAGACAAGTGAACCCAGAGAATGTCAGGAAAACATTTGCCAGTCCATAATGCTTTCACCTCAATCCTAGACCGTGACGGCAATGGTTGCAGAGTGTTTGATTTCAGAGGTTTCAAGCCATATACACCACCGTCTATCTATCAGATGGAGCATAAAGCGTGATTTATCAGAAAATTCTACCTGTTGCCACTAAGTGGAAGTCCAGTTGTGGTACTGGTGTGCAAATTTCAGCCTTCGTTGCCAATGAACAACACTCAGCAGAAATGCATGAACCAGGCGTCTGCTTCGGAGGTCCAGATGCAGCAACGTTCACTGAACATTTGTTTGGGAGATACTGTTGGTAGCCCTTGGTTCATCTGGGCTGTCAGTTGCTCAGGGGTAGCACATCTATTCGCCGAAAGGCATCCCCACAGCCGTCATTCACCTCTGTCATCTATGCCCGTGGTGCATCAGATTTGCTACGACACTGATTTTGGACAACCTCATTTTGCCATGCGCTGTATGCTTTTACCAAGGTGGCACGTGGGCACTTATCAAACTTAGCCGTTTCTGAAATGCTTCCACCCTTGGCCCGAAAGTGAATGATGATACCTTTTAGACGTCGGATAAATCGCTCCATTTCTGCATTACGTCAGCAACTACAATGTTTTCCGAAGCACTCACACACCCTTTATATACGCTCAACTACTGCACTGTACTACCATCTACCTTCTGTGATTGGTTTTTAAACATCGACGTTGAAAGTATGGGGTGGTCACATGAATGTGACTGAACAGTGTTAAAATTAACTAGTCGTTGTTGTCCAGCTTCGCTGGGTGTTGCGTGATCTTCTACTAAGCTTACGATTGCATTGAAAAACATTCTTATATGCTTCTAGATTTAAAAAGAACAGGACTTGAATTTGTCAATCGGAAGTATATTTATCTGTTGTTTCCAAGTAACTCCTTCGGGGTCTATTTTTGTGAAACTTATTTTTAGCGGATCTTTATTTATCACAAAAAACATGCTTACCAAATTTCAAGTCTGTAGGTCAAATAATTCAAAATGTGATTTTTAAAATTCTATAATGCCCCTGTAACCCTTGGAGTCAATTAAGTGCAAAACAACATTTTACTCAACAAAAGAAGCATTCGGCCAAATTTCAATTCTGTTGGTCAAACATTTGCAGAGATCTCGTGAAGAGGGAGTCGTTTTTCTCATATATATATGTACAAAACTTTGAATTCTTCTCACATCTATTTAGTCATACATGTGGGGATGACATTGCCATTAAGGCACAAAACATATTCAATAATGAAATCATAAAAAAATTGCCTAGTTACGCCTTTTGACTGGAACATTAAATTTTACGAGTCGAAAGACATTTGCTTTTTCTTTTCGAGGCATCGGTGCAATTTGCCAAGTGCCACTATTTTTTCGAGGCTCAAAATTTTGATCATATTCTAAATTTTTTTTCCAAAAATAATCTGGATCTTTTTGTGTGTAGATTACCTTAAATTTCTAATTAATTGCCAAGAAATCAACAATTTTTTGATCATTGCATACCAAAATCAACTAAAAGGCCAAAAGTTGCACTGACCAAAATTAGGAACATTTCTTAGAGTTCGATAGCTTTCTATGTAGATGCATGTTAAATCTGTTGAGGCTTAAGGTTCTCACATTTGCAAAGTGTGGAAATTTGGAGAGGGGGGGGGGATGTCCACTAAGTGTCCTTGTCACTTGACCATAGCTCAAAATTACAAGGTCCATCATTAGTAGTAGTCGCTTGTTTTTTGTTTTGAAATGTAACATTAATAATCAAGCAATCATGCAGCACTCAAAAGACTCATAAGATAATTTATTTTTTATACTGGGTTCTGTTCTTCATGTGGTATTTAAAATTTTCTAATTATAATTTTGTAGGACTTCATATAGATTAAATACTTTCTCCCAACCCTTAGAGCAATTTGCGCATGTTGCGGCAGTTCATTTTTAACTTTCAAGAATATATTTTACTCCTCCAACAATCAACAATGGAAAACATGTCTTTGCATCCCGATGAAATGTGTGCGTATAGTTTAATCCTTATAGATTATATAAATTATTTTAACTTGCCAAATGAATTTTTGCGTCAATCAGGGCTATTTGGGAAGCTTATATTTGAGTAGCTCTCCAATTCCCTTGATGTGTTCGCGACCTGATACCGTTCCTGAATTGCTGCCTTCGGAGGCGTTGACTGAAGACCCGTCATGTAAAAGAAGCTGATACACATTGTGTCTGTTGAAGCTTGAAGTACTGGCATTGGCGTAATGTGGAGAATTGAAGAATGGAGTGCCAGTTCAGGTTTTGTCCTTATCATTTGACCAAGGTCCAAAATTACAAGTCATGTCACCAGTGGCCTTTGTGTCAGTGGCGTAACGTACACTCCCACATCGCGGGGAGGCCTGACTGCCATCACCTAAGCCCCTTTGTAAAATCCAACTTGGGAACCCCAAACCTGACTATGCTCTCCGTTACCCCACTGATTTGTGTAGTTTCAAAATGTGAATTTAATTAAACAGTCAAATCAAATAGAACTCTGACTAATTCTTTGAGGCCCAACCTATTATTCTCTCTTTATTATTTGTTGACATCCCTACTACATCAGGAATCTTCCGGATACTTAACTGCTCTGATGCAATTAAAAAAATGCAATTGTGAAAAAATCTTTAAATTAGTGACTTATACTATCCATGAAATTAAAATGAGTGAATTAATTTTAAAATAAAAAGAAGCCACGTCATTTAAACTGTCTTTGCCACCGTCAGTAGTAAACTAGAATCTTCAAATTCAGGGGACAGACCTCTATTTTCTCGTCCAAACTGGTTTCTTCTGAAAACTTTTTTACAAATATACATAGACTACAATGGGAAAAGCACTAACTCTAACTCCTCGATAGCCGAGTTGATTTAATTATAGGAAGAAAATACTTAAACTAATGTGTGAAGAATTTTATTGATATGTAATGAATTGAGCAACTTTTCAATTATATTTGAAGCATTCAAGAGAATTTTTACTCTAGAAGAAAATAATTAAACACAGCTTATATTGATAACTTAATGATGTTTTATTTTATGTAGTTACTTACGTATTTTTATTGAGAATTAGGCAGTAAAAAAGTTGAATCATACATGATATGAATGGTGCAAAAGTTCTCCTAGTAGAGAACAATCAGTACATTCTTTTATTCCATTCGAGATGATTAACGTAGATGGTCTCAAATTGTCTGTGTGTAATGTGCTAATTTGATTCCAACATCAAACAACTTATCTATACAAATAAATAAAATTGAAGTGTCTTTTTGTAATTTCAAATTAGCAGCTTTTTATTAATTGCATTTAAAGGTATGTACGGTACTTGTATCAAAAAATCAATTTTTAAAATTTTTCTGTCTGTCTGTCTGTATGTTTGTTCCGGCTAATCTCGGGAACTTCTGGTCCGATTTTAAAAATTCTTTCACCAATGGAAAGCTACATTATCAGCGAGTAACATAGGATATATTTTATCTCTATATTTCTAAGGGAACGGAGACTATGCGGGTAAAACGTTGACGTTGCTTACTCCCCACCAAGTTGGTGCAAAATTATGCATTTGGTCAATAATGGAAATTTTAATAAACATTTTCTCACACATTTGTAACAAATAACTGAAACATAGAGTAATTTAGCATTTTTACAAAAAGCAATTTTTAAATGGTTTTTTATTAAACGTCTAACGTTTATTACGTTACGTTTGTTAAATGTCAAACTCAAACTTTGAAAAATATCGCCAAGTTGGCTAAGAAGTTCTCAATTCCGACAATGCCAGTTTTCTCCCACTTTATAAAGAGGGAAATGAAATAAAGTTTTAGCGAATTGCGCGCGTGATTTTGAAAATACTATGGTAATATTAATTGACAGTTCATAAAAAGTTTTGATTTATCGAATATTTATAACTTAAATTTTTTAAACCTAATTATACAATATTCATATTTTGCACAAAATTTTTCACTTATACTGAACCTAGATATTTTGCATAGAGGTATTACTTTGAAAATATATACTAGATACTAGCTGTTACCAGCCCGCTTCGCTGGGAATTTCATGATGTTTTATAAATTTTTACTGCTTATATATATGTATAAATTATTGATATCTAAGTCCTGCATTAAGAATTCGATTGTATTGAAAAATATACTTATACCTGTAACTGTCGCCTGTTGATAAAAAAAAAGGGGCAGAACTCATCTAATTTGTGTTTTCTAAAAATCTCTAAAATTGAAGCATAGAATGATGTTTGCTCGGTCTGTTTTCACAAAACCAATTTTGTAGGGGAATTGCACAGTATGAAAGGAATCTGCTTAGCAAAATTTGAAGACTGTGCATCCAATAAATTAAAAATGCAAAAAAAAATTATCAATAACGCCCCTTGAACCCCCGCAACGCGGCCTAGAGGTCGATTTTCACAAAACACATTTTGTACTGTATCTCTATCCTATGAGAGGAAACTGCTTACCAAATTTCAAACTGTGCGTCTAATAGTTTAAAAATAGAAATAATTATTTATATCTGCCCTTAACACCCCGCAACACCCCTTGGGTGTCAATTTTTCCCAAACCTGTTTTGTAGCGGATATTTACTCCATGAAAGAAACATTCCTACCAATTTTCAAGCAGGGAGGTGAAGTAGTTTAAAAACGAAAATATTTATCTAGTACGCCACTAAATCCCCCGCAACGCCATTTAGAGGTCTGTTTTCACAAAACCTTCTTATAGCTGATCTCTACTCTATAAACGAAATCTACTTATCAAATATAAAGACTGTGCGTCTAATAGTTTAAAAATGGAAATAATTATCTATAACGCCCCTTAAGTCCCGCAACGCCACTTGAGGGCAATTTTCACGAAACCCATTTTGTAGCGTATCTCTACCCTATGAGAGGAATCTACTTACTAAGTTTCAAGACTGTACGTCTAATAACTTAAAAATCGGAATTTCTAACGCCCCTTAAACCCCCGCCCCCGCAAACAATTGCTGCTAATTTGAAATTACAAACAGACACTTCAATTTTATTTACTTGTATAGATATAGATTGGGATTATAATAACTATTGTTTAAATGTGACTAAAAATGTAAATAAAAAAAAAGCAAGGATTAAAACTAACCGTAAAACTTATCAATTTTTTGTTTCTTGCATTGCTTTTTGCTTATGAAGCCTTGATTTATTATTTTTAAAAGTGCATCCGAAACAGCCGATGCTCTACTTAACTGAACAGTGAGATAACTATCATAAAAAAATTATGGCACGTGTCAGCGTATTATCATGTGCGCGTAACACTATTATGTCTCATGAAGAGCATCGGTCGCCAGTAACCAAAACAACGACTTCATTAGCTCAGCTTGGCGTTCAATTTGGCGTTCATCTTGGCATTCAGTTTCACGTTCACCCGTATACTTTCCATTCCCGTAAGAATACGGGAATAAAATATAGCCTATGTTACTCCCCGTTAATGTAGCTTTCCATTAGTGAAAGAATTTTTAAAATCGCACCAGCCGTTTCCGAGATTAGCCGGAACAAACAGACAGACAGACAGACAGACAGACAGACAAAAATTTTAAAAATTGTTTTTTTGTTATGAGTACCGTATATACTTTTAGTGCATTAAGTAAAAAGCTGCTAATTTGAAATTACAAACAGACACTTCAATTTTATTTATTTGTATAGATTTCTATGGATGAAGCCATACAATATC
>BMAO01036511.1:0-18674 GCA_019973975.1 Trichonephila clavata | reverse complement strand
TTTTTTTTCTGTACAATACTTAATAAGGAACAACCGAAAGATATTTTTCATATCGTAATTTATTAAGTTATAATATTTATTTATGAATAACTGTAAGGAAAATAAAATACTTCAAGTATTTTTTAGCTGTGATATTAAAGTTTCTTTCAATTCCAATCATTTTTAATTTTTCAGAAGAGTAAGTCAGTTGTAAGAATGAAATATAAAATAATAAATGTTCTATCTGAAAACAATAAAGTTAGAACTGTAATATTAACCCTTAAGGCAGTCAGTAGGCTAAAAATCTTGAAATGATCAATTTCGAATTTTTCCTATTCTGAAAATTTGTGATTCATAACCTTTCTAGGGATATAACACTTATGCCATATTTTTCAATATAGAAGTATGTCAAAACGACTTTTAAATATAATCAACTGGTGGGCACGAACACATTTGACAGATATTTACATTTAAATATCCTGAAAAAATTGCAAAGCCTTCTTTTTATTTATTAATACGCAATTAACTTTAGATAACAGTATATCTGTAAATTTTTATGAGTTAAGTTTGAAGCGGGATTCACATAGTCAGATGGTTTGAGTGATTTAAATTAGAATTACTAAATAATGATGATAAATCAATATTTTCAAATGCTTACTGTTGACAAGGTAAGATTTTTAATAAAATTACTGTTTATAAACATTACATTTTTAAAATTGTGTTTAAAAATGAAATTCTTCTAAATTTACTGTATGTGAATTCACTGGAAGCTTACTTTTTTATTCCCTATGCATACCAGTGCATACTGAAGTGAAATTTTGGAAACATTACAAAAACATTTAGCTAACGAGACATATCATGACAAATTTGAATAAATTCTGTATTGATAAGTAAAGGGTTTTTTTTAAAAAAACTAAATATATTTGATAAAGTATCACTTTTGAATAATTATAATGTTTCTTATAGTGCAGAGCTTATTGTACGCATTTTTAATCTTAAATATTCAAAAGTTTCTGAAGGAATTGTATCTACAGATGATTCAGATATGCAATATAATTTGTAGTTGCCAAAATATGGTTATATACATAAATTCCATGTTTAAAAACATAAAAACAGTTTTGATTTACTGTTTGAGAAATCATTTGATCAGTTTAAAAAAAAACTTTTGAATCTGATTCTTTGGAAATACTGTTTGCATGCGAATATACAAAACATTATGAAAACTTCGAGAAATGTCTTACAATCACATATTTCCAAATCCTTACTTTTACATATTGTTACATTACATATTGTTATGATACTTCTGTAATTAACTTTGATGTTTGTAATACATTACAGTTGAAAATTCTTCAAAAGGGATACAGATTTTGAGAAAATTAATGTAAATATTACAAAATATCTTGTTAAACAAAACTGAAAATGTTATGTATGTATTTTCTGGCAAATTAAGTAAAATAGGAAACAAAACAGTCTTAAAATAAATATAGGACAAGCTAATGTGTAAAAAAAGGAACCAATGCATGTTGTATTTCATTATTTTTGTGATGAAGTGACATTTTATACTAAAAATGTAATTTTCTCAAAATGATGTTTTTCAAACTGCATGTAACTTTTACTCAGAACCTATTGACTATGTACTCACAGTAATTTCACTGAACATAACTGATATGTAACTATATATATACTGAAGTGAGCTTTATTAATATTCCCAAAATATTTTTGTAAAAGTCATTATCGGGAAAAAAATGGCAATTTTTGAAAAATTCATAGTGATACTTTTACGTTGCATGATTTTGAAGAAAAAAAAAAAACTTAACAACACATTTAAAAATTTTACTTCAGTATAATATAAAAGTGTAATTAATACACAGAAAAAATTTGAAGTTTTTATATTTAACAGTTTCTGAGAAGGTACATAAAAAGCTCATTTAACATTAGTAGTATAAAGGGGAACCCACTTTTCTTAATATGTATAACTTTATACTCATCCTATTCGTGAAAATCCTGGGATTTATTTTAGATAACACTTATATAAATAGCTTACTTTGCAGATATTTTCTCAGTTTAAATTTTGCTTTATTCAATATTAAGCATATTATTTCTAGTTGGCAGTTATATTACTTTGAAATTGGGTGCACCGATAACATTAGTTACGCATTTACTGCTTTTATAATTGCAACTGTTATTCATTTATTATATGTTCGTTTGAACTGCTTGATATTGTTGTACAGTTTTGACTTGATACTAATTTATATCATTGTGCTACTCATCATGAGACCTTTGTTGAAGTATTTTTCGTCGAGTGATATGAAATCCAATATAGTGACCTAAGCTGTAGAAAATCAAAAGGAAATAATTTTTAAGAATATCTTTTTTCCAGACGAAAGTTTTTAATGCTTAAATTGCATAGTATTTAAATATACAAAGAGAGTAAAATAATTAGAATTTTTACTTACTTTCTTGTGGATAACATCATGGGAAAAGAAGAATCCCAGATTTAAAAAATAGAATAAGAAGAATTTTAAAATGCTAGAGGAGAAAAACAAAGATAAAAAAATAATATTTAAAATGTATTGTTGCAAAAGAAGATCTTTTTTTAAAAAAAATTGAATCTTTCAAACCGAAAAAAAAATATTACCTGGAAAAAAAATTATTGATTGAGGAATGAAAGGTTATGAATTCGAATTTTAGGCTGTCCCTTTCCGAAATGAACTCAATCAAATGATCTTCTATTTCAATGAATATGAAGAAAAAATACTCTTTTAATGAGATACAAATTTTCCTAAACATAAACCAGGTGATATACCATTCAAAATCCGCAAGTTGCTGTCTATAAAAAAGAAATATTTCGGACATATTCACTATTATGTCAGAACGATTTTGCACCGTAAGATTCGCAATAAAACATTCGGCCGTCAAACTTCTTATTTTCCTGGTAAATGACTTTCATGTCGCATTCGAATTTATCATATTTTATGACGTCCGGAATCAGCGAAATCTCAATTAAAAAAAGAAAGAATTCATTCTTTTTAGAAAACAAAATGAACCAAAAGGGGGAATTTGTTAAACATTTGGTTCCCAATTAAGACACAACCCTCATATTGTTGTACAAAAATATATCATGTTCTCGCCTGTAATATCCGAAGTATCCATTTTCCAAAGTAGAACAGAAAACTGAAGCAGTTGCCAGAAGAACAAATAATATGATTCTGGTTGAATTTTACAGAAATCGAATTACTATCACTTCTAAAATTAATAAGGTTACCGAAAAAAAAACAATAAAAATTAACTATAATTTACGCATTCATGGCAGCCACGTTCCAATAAGATAAATATATCAAGGTAACCATACTCTATCAGCCAATTTGGCAAACATTAAGAACTTGGTACGTAGCTCACATGGATCAAATTTGTGCTCTCGACTCGATTATGATGTAAAAGTTTAGCTTGTGAAAGTAAATACACTGCTGTTTGTAAAAAAATGCAACACCATTAGGGAATCATCAGAATTAAATGAACTTTGTAGCAAATATCAATTATAGAATGTTCGTAAAACAATAATGCTTCAGAGCCCACGCGCATTCGTGGCGTGCGCAGTGCTCTATGAACTGATGCTGAAAGTGTATAAATGCAAAGCTGTAGAAGGACGTTGAAAATAGTTAATGATTATTTGTTAGAGGAGAACGTTTAATGAGAGATAAGTATGCCTCCGCGACGAAATAAGGAGAAATTCCAACAACTTACAAAGTTTGAACGGGAGAGGATTAAAGACCTTCGAGATGCAGGATTTTCCTATCGCACAATAGGCGCTCGTGTGCTGCTCAACAGATTCCCCAGTGATGCGAGTTTAGAAGATGTGGACTGACGAGCACCGGAAAACTAAAAACTGGCAGTGGAAGACGGTAGGTGAGGACAGCACGTGACGATAGACACCTGCTTTGCATAGCTGATAATGACCGTACAGGTTCCTCCAGGCAGTTGGCAACACGTTGGTCTACTGCTACAGGCGTACTAATGTCGGCTTCGTCAATTCATCGACGTATGCTGCACCGTGTATTGCGTGCAAGGGTGCCTTTATACAGGATCTCCCTCACGGCACACCATCGACAGCTGATTCTGCAGGCTTATAACACTAAGTTATCTTTTCAGGTGAATCACGCTTCAATTTGTAGGATCATGATGGCCGCATTCGTGTTAGACGCTATGCCGGTGAACGCTGCCTTCCAGAGGGGTTATCGAACGACATAGTGGCCTAATACCCGGTGTCATGGTTTTGGGTATGATTTCGTATCATGGACGATAGAATATGCTACGAATTAAGGGTAATCTCAATAGCAACAGGTACGTCCATGAAGTGCTACAGCCCGAAGTCGTTCCCTTCATTCAAAGCATCCCTGGAGCTACCTTTCAGCAAAATAATGCACATCAACATGTTGCAAAAGACTGTTCGAGACTTCTGTTCAGCCCAAAACATGCAACTATGCATTAAATTTTCTTTAATTCTGATGATTCCTTAATGTGTGTTTGCGTTTTTTTTTTGTTTTTTTTGCATGCAGCAGTATATGTTGTTAGATAAATAATAACTGGTAGTATTCAAAAGTATGTTCTTAAGACCTTTTGGTAATTATAAAAGCATCATGCTTACAGACTTAAAAATTTACACTATTATGGATAATATTAAAATGAGCTAATCAATAAAATATGCAAAGTAATTATGTCTCTAAATAATGTACCAAAAAATAAACGGTGAAAATCGATAGCCCTTAATTTAACATCCTATGAAACTAATTTTACCTTGCACTTATATAACAATGTTTTGGAATAATTATGATGAAATTGTAGGAATTTACGGGAAGTGAAAAAACGGCAGGTTTAAATTGTTTTATCATACCAGGAATGGATAAAAGGGGGAATAGATTTATTGCTGAAGTATTGGAATATGTATATTACACTAATCAAAGGGTAAATGTGGAATTGAAAAAAAAAACCTCTATTCAAAATCTAAATACCAGTCTTTAATTTTTAGAAAAAAAAAACAATATTTTGATATAAGCATTAATTAGGGGAAATTAAATTTTTAAAAAAAAATCGTTTGCAGAACAAAAATGGATTAAATGTTTGTAAAATCAAATTATATTCCTATCTTTCAAAATGGGATTTATACTTGCCGATATAAGTTAGGTAATTCAAAACGGTAGAAATAATTATTTCCACTGTTTAACAAAAAAAAAAATTATAAATTGAATCCTGAATATTTTCTTCAAACATTTCATTTCCCATCTGAACAATTTTTCTTCAGAAAGTCCTTTGATGTTTTTCAATTCTCTAGACATATATTTGCACTAGAAATTTGAACTTAATGAATCGTTCAAAGCAAATAAATGAAATTTCAGGTAATAAATTCTATTTCATTCAGCGGAAATAAAATTGTATAAAAAATCTCATGATACAGTTTAAAATTGCATTTTTTTTACTATAGGTATAAAGTATTTTTTTTTATTTTCAGATTCTGTAAGCATTTTGATTTACAGAATATATAATAGAATATGAATTATTTTCTAAAAGGTTTTTTTTCTGAAAATAAATGTCCATATTTAAAGGAAAAACAATACAATTCTTAAAAACATATATATTTAAGATAAGTTCCATTCATTATTTAGAAAAAATCCGAAGAATTTAATCATAACCTTCAGGTGAATATTATTCTTGTTATGTTATTTTTTTTTTTTTATAAAAACCATTATAGATTTTTTTTTTTTTTTTTTTTTTTTTTTGCGTTTTAAATTTAGTCATTTTTGTTTTTTTTTAAATAAATTGATAAATCTATATTTTTTTAAAACCATAAGGATATATAACATATAACTGAAGTCGAATTTTTTCTGCAAAGCAGGTAAACTCAGTTTGAAATGCAAAATTAGTTTTCTAAGAAGTGCATCAAGAAATTTTTCAATAAAATGCTGCTGTTGTTTGATTTTATTATACAAGATTTCCGAAAAATGTAACTACAATTTCAAATGTTAATTACAAAAAAAAATCTAAAACATATACAGTCGACACTTGATAGTGTGAAGTTAGAAGGATCAATGAAAACTTCGAATTATCAAGAGGGTAGAAAAAATCCCAAATTACATGAAAATAAATATTTTTCAAACACATTAAATTTTTTAAACTATGTAATAAAACAGCAATAGTACATATGTATAAAATTATTTTAAAGTATTTTAAAAAGTACATATACAGCATAAATATTTTACAGAAGTTAAAAGTCCTGTAATAGAGAATACATTCTATACATTCGCATACAATCTTACGCATCTCTTTTCCAATAGCAGATCATCCTTTCTGAACACATGTGTAGCAAGGCCACATGTTAAACGAAAGATGTGGATGATTGACAACAGAAGCGGTTGGTCTACTGTCTACTTAAAGGGTTAAAAATATTTTAGGAAAACATAAGTTTCTTTTTATTGTGAAAAACACATTATTTCCAAAATAACAATTTTTTGGAATTATATAGCTTTTGATTCTAAATTTGGTCTGATTAATTATCTAAGCATTAAAAAAACACTCACTTATAGACTTGTTTTTTTTCCAGTGAGTTGTGGAATGGTGTTTTACCATTGCAGACCTAGTACATTCTAGGAAGCTAGTATCTCTTTTTAGTGCTGCAACATTTAGGCGGTAACCAATCCACGCAGGTAATTTTGACATCCAGTTTCCTCCCTAGAGGGAGGCCCCTGAGCTCTGACACTGTAAACCTATGCTTGGGTTTTATTTTGCCAAGAGCATCCAAGCAAAAAGACACTCTAGGGATCTTTTACATGCCGTATAATCATACGACATGACCACCGTCAAGTTTCTGCATCACGAAAATCCACCGACTTGGGCCGGGGTAGAACCCGCAACCTTGGGTGAAGAAGGCCAGTGACAAACCAAACACGCCACCTAGCCGGCCATTCATAGACAATTCCTTAATTTTTTTTTAAAAGGACATTTATTTTTATTTTTATTTATAAACATTTTCTTAATAAAAGTAAGAACATTAGTCTAATTTCTATCATTTTTCAGATAAGAAGCCATTGTAATTTTTTTGCATTACTGGGAAGAGGTATAAGAGTAAACGAGCCTGAAATGAGCGTATGCTCAGAAATGTTAAAGGAACACAGGTACACATTGAAAAAGTGCAGTTGTATACTATGTTATTCTGATACTAACGGGGACGCGGTGGCCGAGTGGTCTAGGCATCGGATCATGGCTAGCGTGTCATGGGTTCGATCCCAGTACCCCTAAAGATCCGCCATGTAGGGGCGCGATGCACGTTAAATCTGTCGAGAGCTCAAACGTCCTCCCGTTGGTGTGGCGTGGTAGTTAGAAGAGGGGGTGCCAGCTCAGGTGTCGTCCGCGTCACTTGACCATGGTTCAAAATCACGCGGACCGTCACCAAAAGCCCTCGTGTTGCTAATCAGTGCGACGTTAATATTCACTCACTCTGATACTAACGGCCACTATAAATATTGTTTTTGATGTTTGTGTGTATTTTACTTCATTTACTTTTTATTTCTGAGTATTTATGATATTTTTTTATTTGTAATACATTAATACATAAATTTTTGTCGACAAATGTTTACTTGCTCTTTTTAATGACTTATGTGACCGTAGCAATTGAGTAGTCACGGTCGTAATTTTTGACATTCGTCGAATTCGGAAGTATTTCTTAATTGAATATGATTTACACCAAAAATACTATAATTCACATTCAGTCTTTTATTGTTTACGATGCATTCGAACATCTAACAGTTCCGTCAACTTATTGCATGGTGTATATACTATATAACGAATAGAATTTAGATTTATCTACCAGACAGACATTATATATTAAAAAAAATAGAATTACAATTATAAAACATTTTAACACGTACAACTCATAAAAGAAAATTTTTAAATTGTACTATTGTACTTATTATTATGATGCAAAAAAAATATTACCGTAAGTGTGATGAAAAAATTTGTAATAATATAAGAGCTTAAACTATATATCTCCATCAAATGAATTTAAAAGAAGAATACTTTTAAACATGAGTTTTTCAATTTCGTACTATGAAATATAGTTAAATGGGTTCAAAAATGGAAAAATGGAAAATTTATATATTAAACATTGTTCAACAGTCTTAAATATATTAAAATGAATTTGTCGGATAAACTGAGAATTATAGTTAACCTTTAACATTTCCAACGGACACTTAAAATTCATCCTACGTAAGGAATCAAATATCTTAGGAAAGCTCTTTAGACATCCGCATGAGTACTCATGCAGCAGTAAATAATCATCATTGTTTCGTAATGAGCACTACGTAAATTTCAAGTAGTGGTGAATGCGGGAAGAATAATTTGCTGATAAACTATAAGGTTTATCTCCCTTATTTTGAAAAGTTGCTTGCATTAATGCAGGTATGTGCTTTCATAATAAACTTCATAAATACCGCAGGTAATCATCTAAACGAAAAACACAATAAATATAGACTAACTATTCAGCATGTTTCATTGTGTTTTGCCTAAAGATACTCGCACATAATAATTACTTAGGTTATTTTTATTTTCTGTATATTATTGGGAGGGGGGGGGGTTCTACTTTTTTCATGTTTTTCTGTACATAAGTAAATGAGACGAGCTTTAAAGGAAAGGTTATATTTAATTCAAATTTAATAATAAGTCTTAGTATAATTATATAAATGGGCTGAAATATTAAATCTTCGTTTTAACATTAAATGTGTAAAAAAATGATTTATTAGTACCATTGATAAATTATAAGAAATCAATAACAATCTAAAGAGATATTCTGGAAAAAATTAAATTAAAAAGAAGTTGATACGTTACATTATACATTGGTATGAATTGGTATGTGCGTTTAATCTATAGTCTTCGATAAAAATAAAAAATGCCTACCGTAATATCTGGCGTATAACGCGCACTTTGAACACAAAAAATAAGATCGAAATTTAAGGGCGCCCGTTGTACGCCGGGTATGAAAATAATAGCTTTAAAAATAAAAAAGAAGTGATCATTAAAAAAAATTAAGACTTCTATATACATATATATACCTAAATGCTGTTTATTTAAAATAAATAACATACCTTATAAGCTATAAGGATTGTAATTTTAGAAATATCCTATTTCTTCAAAGGCTGAAAGAATACTTCGAATAAATGACTTCACAACATAAAATCATTAATTATATTTCAAGGTCGTCATAAAAATGGGGTTGCGCGTTATACGGCGAAATTACAAAATGCAGCTTAAAAGTATAGGTGTGATTTATAAACTGAATTTTACTGTATATCTTATGTATTGAGAGATCATTTAACTTTTAATTAAATCATTTACTCTAAAGCAATAACAACATATTTAAAACAACATTGAGTTTGTCATTGTCTATACCAGGGGTCGGCAACCTGTTTGTCCTTAAGGGCGCAATACTAAATTTGAAAATCACCGAGGGTGCATATTTTACAGATAATCAACAGGTATAAATAGGCATTAAAAAAAACAGATTTTTATAACTTTATTTTGTTGGTGTCATACATAATGATACATATTATTCAGTGTGAAACTTGGGTGTCCATATTTTCAGCTAATTTCTTATAATTGGAGATATATTTAGAGTTCCCGGTCCTTAAACAATTATCTAAATGTGAGTCATTAAGCTTTGTTCGGTATTTTGATTTCAAATATTTCATATTTGAGAACAAAGACTCGCAATTGTATGTTGTTGCACAAAATGAATAAATTTTAGCGCACATTTCCTTAAAATAGGATACTTACTTTCATCAACTAAGTTCCAAAACATTTTATGATTACTATGCGCTTTTAAAATAATATCACTTTGCAAATTTATTATTTCTAATTCTAGTCTTCGATATTATGAAGCTCGAAATACACTGAAACTATTTCAAGGACATCATCTTCAGTAACATTGAATGGATTTATGAAAAATCTTAGAACGGGTTCTAATGCTGCAAAATCTTCAAATCTAGAAGAAAATTCTTCTATTAGCTTATCTATAATTTCTAAATATGATGTAGCAGTAAAATTTTTCATTATTCAAATTTAAACTCTCAACAGTATATTTTATATTTGGGAAATGTGATTATGATTTTTTCAATAGATGGGATTTCAACAACACTAAATTGCATTTGAATGCATTTACTGCAATAATCATGTCAGCGATATGCTGATTTTTTCCTTGTATTTTTAAATTTAATTCATTCAACTTTTCCGTGTTATATCTGTCAGAAACCCGAGGTCGATTAGCCAATCCTTATTTTCTAATTGCTCGTAAAATTCGCCTCTTGATGCAATAAATTCGTTTATTTGTGGCAAAAGCATGATAAACCGCTCAAGAATTTTACCTCTGCTCAGCCACCTCACGTCAGTATGTAAAATAAGATCTATGAACTGAACGTCCTCATCTTCTAAAAGTAATTTAAACAATCTGTGTTGCATAGCTCCCAATCTTATGGAATTAATAATTTTTGTTACTATCGTAAATACGTGTTGAAAACCGATTGTTTTTTGCGCATAACATTTCCTGATGTATGAGACAATGATAAGAAATAAATTTCGGGAATAAGGAATCCTGTCTACATAAGGCAATACATCCTTTTTTTTTTTACCAGTCATCGCTGGTGGTCCGTCTGTTGTAATTAACAATAACTTTTGTACAGGTAATTTTACATCTGTTATATACTTTTTAAAAGTTGAAAAGATATATTCTCCTCTGGTGCTTCCCTTTAATGGCAGAACTTTAAGGAATTCTTCTTTTGTTTGTAAATCAGAAAATACCATCTCCAAGCAAATTGCTAATTGTGATATATTTGTCACGTCTGTCGATTCATCCATCTGTAGCGAAAAGAAAATACAATTTTCCATATCATTTGCTAATTCTGCCTCCAAATTCTCCGCAATTACTTCAATTCTTCTAGTAACAGTTCGTGCTGATAATTGCAACGTGTTTATAGCTGAAACTATTTCCTTTTTATTTTTAAATTCTTCAAAAAGTGAATCAGCAGCTTCTAACATGGCTTCTTTCACTAATTCTCCATCTGTAAATAGTTTTTTTATTCTTAGCTAGCAAATGCGATATTTTATATGACGCGATCGTTGCGGCTTTATGTTGTTGCAGTGGTTTAGTAAAAAAACTTTGCTGGTTAGTTATTGAAGATTTTAAAGAAATAATTTTTTTCTTCTAATTTCAGAGTTCATTGGATAGTCACTATCAAAATTGTAAGAACGGTCTTAAAATGTCGTTCAATATTACTTTTCTTAGGAATCGCAACACTATTATTACACAACAAACAAATACACTTCCCGAATCAACGAAACATATAGATGTTCCCATTCATCGTTAAAATTATATGTTCTTTTTCTTTTACATTTATCTATTAAGGGTTTTAAAAGAAAATAATACTTTCGGATACTTGATAGTTTTAAATGCACGGTCTACGCGTGGTCTATTCGGAATACGATCACACACTAACAAAAAATACATCCGTGCTATTAGATACGCTCAATGTTAGCAAACTGCTAATCTATGCACAATCCAAAACTCAACTGACTACTTGCTGTATATCGTCGTTTGACAAGAGTGAAAAAAATCAATATTACTATTCAAATAAGAGAGACATTGCAACAACCTCTCCCTTCGAATCTAGTTTTATTCTGCCTAATAAAAAATAGTGATTACACTGATCTAAGCAATAAATTAGAAGCGAGCGCTCTGGCTCCACATAGACAAAACAAAGAGGGAAAGTTTTGCTTCAAGAGTAAGTAAATTGCTCTGGCTATCATACATTTACATTAGTCCAGCAAGGGCGCATTAAAAATCGATCGGGGGCGCCATGGCGCCCGTAGGCGGCCCGTTGCCTACCCCTGGTCTATACTATGCTTAGACTTTGTGTGTGTGTCTCTTATTTGGCTGTTTACATTATACTTCCCATTCAATGTTTACCATCTGTATGAAGAATTATACCGAGAGAGATATGTAATGAATATGTATTTTAATCTGGAATATACGACGATATTAATTATTTGTGTAAGCAGATTTAATCATAATAACAACATGTTTCTCCTTACTTTTGAAGTGCTGAGTTAGTAAATTAATGAACAAATTATACGCGAATTCAATATTTTAGAATATTTTATATATATATTATATGTCATTTTATTGATATCTCTGAGAATCCCTAATATTCTTTAGCATTTTTCAAAATCATATAATATCACTATATGTAAAGGATCATTAATATTAAAGATATATCTTCAGAGATTATAAATCCTAAATTATATATTATTTTCTTGTAACGATTAACAATAGAAAAATCTGACAGATTTCTTATATTACTGGATGTCCTTACCCAAAAAATGAAAAACATTTAAGTGAATCTCTTCCAAATATAAATTCTGTTTTTTATCAAAAAAGTTATTTTTTCCATTGAGAAGCAATTTAAGAACCAAGATACCTACATATAATATTGCTTTGTTTTATTATGGATTTATATCAAATATGAAATACACAAAAATGTTTTATATCTTCTACCGCGATTGCTTGATACATTAGTTCTCCTATTTAACTTACCTTCTGAAAATACATTTACATTTTTTTCATTGTGAATTTAAGAGCTTCAATAAGAGGATATGATTATTTGTTTCTTTTAATCGATTCACTTCTTCTCTAAAATTAAATTACTTACTTTTAAAAGTATTTTTAAATTTATCCCATTTTCTCGAGTAACGATTAATTTTTCTCAATGAGTTATGTTACTTTATTTAGAAAATCGAATAGTGTCGAAGAGTTTGAACTTATCAATCAAATGTGTTTTTAAAAGGCATTGCAAAGCGGGGTGTTCAGGACAACATATGAAGTTAATCAGAGCATGATAGGTAACAAACTGTCTTACGCTATTTGTTTAAACATATTTACAGGTATGCTATACAGTGTTGTTCTCATCATTGTTCACTCGCCTACAAGTATTGTCGAAGAATGAAGGTCGACAAGTTGAAATTTTGTTATAAATAACATTGTTTAGTCTATTTAAAAAAATCAATTGTTATGCTAATTATTGCTTTTATTTTACAAGGTGCCATCTGTTGGCCTTTTCTGCACTCTTATGATTCCCTGCCCTATACTGGTTTTAACCTTGAAACATGGAGGAGGTTCGGTGATGGTGTGGGACTAGATTGGAGCCTCTAGTTGTTCTTGATGTAGATGATGAAAGGAAACGATTATCGAAGCATTCTCGCAGAACATCTTCCCCCTATACTTCAGATTCTCTATCCGAGAGAACGCCCTGTATTCAAAAATGACAACATCCCTGTTCACACAGTTCGTTGGGTTCAAACATGATTACATGAACATGATGATGAATTGAAACATCTAAAGTAGTGTTCCTAGTCCACCGATTTGAAATTAATTGAGTTTTAATGGGGTTTACTAGAGAACAAATTGAATGCTCAGTTTCCTCCTCCACGCTCACTTTTTGGCCTAGAGACGGCCTGCACAAGGAATGAGTGTGAATTCCGATGAACTTTGTAAGACCTGTATTTGTGAATACCATGTCGATTTGAAGAATTGAAGCTATTCTTCTGTGCTAAAGTAGGCCTAATTCATTACTAATAAAATAAATTCTTTTTTGTAGCTGTTCCTATTATTTAATCCTATATAAATCCATATATAATTCAGAAAAGTTCCTCCTAGGTACATTGCTATTTACTGAAGCACATTTATGCATTTAGAGAAATTTTGCGGTTCTTTTGTTCAGTTCTCATTAAAAGTGAAACAATGATTTTAAGATTTTAAGAGAAAATTCAAATTATTCAAACAAAAAACTATTTCTTTCGAAGTTATTCATGCTGATAAATGTCCATCAAAGGAAAATATCTGATTTTTCTTTTCACTCACTAAATACACATTTTTTTTCTAACTTCATTGTTTCTATAACAAGACAATTAAAATTAAGCGCAGAAATGAATTTCGTAATGACTTATACATTTTTTCAACCCAAACTTTTCATTTGCATCGCATTGTTTTATTTTATTATTGCGTGGAATTAAAATATCATTCCTCTTCAAGGCATACATTCCACATTTAAATTATCTCATTCTAAATGTATTAAAGCGAATAATAAGACAATAAAACCTGTTTATTTATCATGTGCGAAAAAAAATACAATATTATATCTTAATGTAGTTGAATTATTTTCATCTAAGGGTCAAGTTAAAAGTTATTATTATGCAAAATTAAATTTGAAAGCTTATTTTCAAAAGATTAAAACATCACGTTTAAAGAAAAAAACATGTTATTTCATTGTCTTCTACATTATGTCACAATTGTCAATTACAAAGCTTTCCATAGTGATTAGTGACGCTGCCTGATGTGCAGTAGAGCCTGTATGGCTGCCGTAGTCATGGATGTTTGTAAATATCACAAAATATGGGGATGTGCCCATATTTTGCATTGGGACACTAAATGTTCGTTGAACCTTACATCCTCTCGTGAGATTGGTGAAAAGAGAAGAAGAGATAACAGACCCCCTAATCCCCAGGATGTTCCCCTTCAATATTGTGGTGAAACTGTGCCAAATTACCTGTATAGTACTCAAATCTATACATAAGATACATGTAGCACACTAATCTGACACCGTTGATCAAATGACATTACCAACAACAGCATGAAGGTGCATCAAATTATATAAATAAAGAATTCTAAATTGGTATTTATTTATATTATTTTGATTCTTAAAATTTATATTTAGTTTTACATTCAGGGAGCATTCCTTGAATTAACATAGAAAAGAAATTAAAACGCTATTATATATGCATAAAAGTAACATAAATTTTAAAAAAAAACCAAAGCAAACGATTTAAAAGTAGAATTAATAGAAAATCCAATTTTCAGTTACGTATGAAAATTAGCCTTAACATTTAGATAATTCTTTTTAAAATCTAGTTTGTGAAATAGAATTAACTATCTTCATTTTAATGCATTTAACAATTATAACTCTTTGTTTACTTCATGAAATTGAAAGTATTTATTATTACACTGTTTTTTTTAATAACAATTTTCGGTAATTTCCAAGAACATAAATTCAAACAACGACGTATAACTGTAAAAGGTTTCTTTTTGAAAATATTTGTAAGTATTTAATTTATTGTTTGCACTCTAAATTCTGTTTTGAAAGTATTCCTTGAATGTGTTTTACATGTTTATCGGTTTAACCCTAAGGTACAAAATGTCAAAAATAAAGTGTCACTGCCTTTGTTTCTTCCTTTGATGAAAAATAAGGGAATTTACAACCTTGAAATATGTACATTTCCACTTCCTCCAATATATAATTAATCTGCAAAAATAAGAGTATGATCACTGCTCGAATTTTATAAATAAATTAAGAGGAAAATGATGTTGTCTTGTCCGTATGAAGAAATAGATTGCATTTTGGGCACGGATGGCAACTTTAGTCACCTTCTCTATTATCTTCATTGAGGTTTATGTCTGTGCCGAAAAGTACTTTGACGTCATGGAGAGAGGGCAGGATGGCAGAGCAGCTGAATGTATGCAACCTTGACAGCTCGGTGTCATGAGTCGCAATTTCAACATGCTTTCGTATTCTCAGGGGTAATTTCCTCCCCTGTGGTGTCCTGTTCCTAGTAATGCAGCGCTGACTAATTTTACTTTAAGTTTCTGCTTAATTTAACTAACATCCTAAATCTACCCAGGTTCGCTTATTTATCTTAGTCCGCATTAACATGGTAGTTAGTACTTAAACTTAATCAATTTCAAAGACAACGCAAAACTAATGAAATAACTCGGATTAAAATTAAAATAAATTCGTTTATTACATTTAAAATACATTACGAAATTAGAACTTAGATCAAACACTACTAAAATTTAAGAATAAGAGAACTATGAACAAACATTAAAATTTCACTTATCTGAAAAGGAGGCAAAATGATGGGAGGGATGGCATTTCCACCGGACAAGGCGACCAAAATTTCCTAAAAAGAAGCGTCCTCTAAAGATATGGAATAATCTAGTCTCTGTCGAAAATTGTCACTCGGCGCCCTTTTAAGGGAGGGAAATTCCCACCATTTGTGCCTACGAGCACTCTTTGTCCAAGCCGCTCCATTAGACAGTCACCAAGCGCAAAGTTACAAAAGTTGCAATTTAAATTAATTAATGCATTCATTCAAACCTGCGTTCTCACCCTTGCGTTCCTGGGTCCCCGACTCAGGAATTTCAGTCATATTCTGTAAACAAGGGGATATACAAATTACTGATTATTTGGGGGCCAACTCCATTGCTGGCCAACCTCTCATCACTAGTCAGAAAATTATTTTTATATTGCTTAGTTACTATTGATTACACAAATTTGTTTGGAGGTGGGTAAGGAGATTACGCTTAGTTTTCATTTAGGCAGACAATCGATGTTAAAAAGGGATGTTCTGGAGAGAGGGTCGTATTTAGACACCGGGCACTTTGGAAAGTTTTCATGTGCTGGAAGCAATGCCGGTTTATCCATTGGGAGCATGTTGTGGGTGCTCAGGGGCTCGGGGCCCGTATAAGTTGGACTTAATCATATTTTCTGGTTAGAAATTTTGATCCTGCAGTGCCAAAGGTAGCTGTGGCAAAGATCCTGCAGTCTGTAGTTTTTCTGTGCCCAGGGCCCGAAATGAGCTTAAATTGGCACTGGGTGGAAGCCTTTGATATATGCAAATCTTGCTCGGATCTGCAATTTTTTTAGAAGATACTGGATTGTGCTTATTATATGTGATCTCTCATGTAGGATTGCTTGGAGAGCTGCCTTTAAATCTGAGAAAATGAATAAGCCATCGGTCTGCTCAGAAATAGATAGTTTGTTATACAGGATCAGTGCTTCCCTTATTGAAACGAGTTCCCTTACATTGTGTTAATTTATGTGCTAATAGATGCTACGAGGTACACAATTTAATTTTCACTATCCAAATCTATTGAAATCAACATGGTTGTTTCTGTGTGTGTGTCGATTATATGAAAATCTATTAGGAAAAATGAATCAACGACAGTATATTAGAAATGTAATCATAGAGTGGGCAATACCATATATAATATTTAAAAAAACTATCATACTTTATTTTTATTATGCTTATTTCTATTCCGTCAATACTTCGAGTTTATGCAGGTTTTAGTTTCCTTTATAATTAGGCCTGATAAATCGAAATATTATCGAATAAAATAATAGATCAGTAGAAACCAATCTAACTTATATACAACTTTGTAAAAATAACATGCATGCATTAAATTACTGGCAAATACAATCCTATACAAAAAGATGATGTATAGGATTTAAAATCGTATTAAAGTTTTTTATCTAATAAATCCTATTGCATTTTTTTAAAGCGAAACTTATGTAATAAATGACATGTATGTGTTACAAGTTTATGAAATGGAAAACGGTTCAGGATTTGTCTATTTAGAATCAAATTTTCAACACTTTAAACGATTGCAAAGAATGTATATAGAAGGTTACTTACTCTAGTTTTACTAATTAATTTTAAATTAGAAATATATATATATATATATATATTATACAATCACTATAAAAATAATCTGAGTTTTTTTTTTTTAAAAATTAACATGATCTAGTCATGTAAAGAATAATTTTAAAAAACAAGTACTTGACAGATCTTAGTTTGTCATTAAAAGTAATTAGAATGGCATATTATTCTAGAAAAAAGTAGTATTCAAAGAAAAATAGCAATTTGTACTTGAGTAGAATTTACTTTACACTAAACATGTTTAATAAGTCAACATACTAGTTTACAGTAAGAAATGATTATTAGAATACTGTGTTTAATGCTATTTTTATTGCTAATAATCTATCGAAACATTTATTTTTTTCTTTTTTAGAACTAACCTTACAGTTGACTTTAATGTATTCTGACAAATGTGATTGATTTTGTCCTACATTTCTGTGACTTTTTTTTCCACCTTTATTCAACAAACAAGTTCGAAAAAAGTGTGAATTCTATATGTTTTTTTGAAAGTTCTTTCATTATTAGCACTACAATCTTTTGAATAAATACTACTTGTCAATAAATAAAACATTACATTTAAATACAAAAAACCCAACCGTAGGATTTTTTTTATATTTTTTCTCAAAACAAAATACAATATCAGGGATTCTTTTTACATGTGTATAAAAAAATCGCTTTTATTTACATTTCATTCGATATTCAAATGTCCTTTGGTATGTTTCTGTTTTCTCTCTCTTTTCTTTTCTTTCATTTTAAAGGAAAAGGCTGAATCTATCTTTTATTGAATAAGAGTTTAGTTCGCGTTCTTCGAAAAATCAATGAAGCGTTTTATTGCTGTTTTGCGCATTTTTTTCGACGATTTTTAACGTATATAGCATTTTTTACACTCAAGAAATTCTCAATGTCTATTCCCAAATAATTTAAAATCGTGACGTTATTTACTTTACATATGCAGGATTTTAAAAGTACATATAGTGAAACAATGAAAGTTATGAAAGAATATTTAAAAAAATAAAAATCGCTAATTAATGTAATAAGTGTGTTTAAAAAAATGTAAAAATTGATATTGTTATTTGTATTAATTGCTGCTGTTTCTTTCATTTCTAAAACATTAGGATAAATTTGGCAAA
>BMAO01036510.1:0-21678 GCA_019973975.1 Trichonephila clavata | reverse complement strand
CCTGATTTTATTAAGACATACAATAACAAAAATCAACTAATTTCTAAGACATTCAAATGAAATTTAAAATTTATTTAAAAAGTACTTTTTTTTTTATCAGAAGACTATTCTAACCCCATTATTGAAGTAACTCATTGGGAAAGCAATATACATTTATCAATTTTCAAAAACAAATTATACATTCAATGTTACATATTCTTGGTTTCACATAATTCAAAAATAAAATAATTTTTTATATATTGTTTAGAACAAAATACCCAATTAATTTTATTCAAAGTTTCTGCAAAAGAAATCCTAAATTGATGCATTAATTTGTATTTTTAGAATACTAGGATGATGTTTTATTTTTCTAGCAAAAGGGCCCATTTGGGAAAAAAAGGAGTATTTAATCTTGATTTTGTTCATGAAATATGTAGAGGGTAAGAAATTATTTTTAGATTTTGCAAGAGAAACTCATCTGTGATTAAATTAGAATTTTTTTTACTGCAATTGCAATGTTCTGATGAAGTTTGGGAAGAAAAATTCTATTTTAGATGGTTAATCATGGATTTGCAGAAATTCCAGGAATAACAAGATATGTGGTTCAACTAAAACCATACATCTTGCCTTGTGGTTCTGTTGCAGCAAACTAAATTTAAATCAGATTTTTCGTCTCGCTTATCATTTGATCATGGGAACCAGAACAAAACAGACCAACGCTTATTTCTATGTATGTTCTGGTACAGTTGCAGATTGGGGGCAATTTGTCATTGAAGTTATTCTATATTATGCAGAAGTTGACAAATCAAATTCAGTGGGGAAGCAGTACACAACAGATCTTGTGAGATTGTAGTCAAATTTTAAAGGAATGGATAGAGCCTGGAACTATGATTTTTCCAACAAATGGAAGGCATTTGAAAATTTAGGACAAGGGTTTGATCATTTGAAGTTAATCATAGCCTTCATTTTGTAAATCCAGTAACGAATTGCCACACAAATACATAGAAGGCACTTGGAAGCATGTTACAGATTCACTCCCTACCTGCAGTAGAAAATTAGATTTAAAATTTCTTTGTTGTTGTATATATGTTTAGAAAGTGATGCAAACAGAAGGGAGTGGATTGTTCAATAAGTTTTAGAAATTGTTAGGGACATTGACTGGGCTGAGAGGGGTTTAGGTCAAATTCTTTAAAAGGGGAATTTATCAAGATTTTTTATCGCAATCTATCTTGCTGACAAGTGATGACGTTAGTCTTTTTGTGACAATTTTTTATACATAAAGTGCTGCAAGGTAAGTTAATTCTTTTAAATTTATTTTATTCAATGTAAGCATGAAAGATTTCCTTATATTTAATTAATGACTTTAATTTTAATGTTAATTTGCTTTAATATTAATATATTTCTCTTCTAGGCTTATGTAAGTAAGTTAGTTTTCTCTATTATATCTATTTTTATTACTTAAATTTTAAAGTTAATTTGCTTTAATATGTTTCTCTTCTAGGCTTAATGATGATAAACAGAAGAATTTGTTCATTACTATTCTGAATCACTTGCAAAAATAGATTTTTATTCTTAAATTCAATGCAGTATTGCTAAAATAAATCATTAACTATTTACATTTAGTTCTACACAAAATTTGTCTTCACTACTTTTTAACACGCTTTTATAAGTTTCACTTGCATGTAATGGAATTTGTAACTCAATTTTCACCCACTTAAAATGGTCAGATTAATTCGAAATTTTGCAAATTTGTCAAGGCCCGATGATACAATAATTTCATAATTTTGTTCCATTGTCCTCATTAGGATCGCAGGAATCACGATAATCAGATTTGGGGACTTTTAAATATATCACTTCCAGATTTGCAACTTATTGCACATACAATTTTCAGATTTGGCGACTGATTCGATATACCATTTTCAGAGATTTGGCGACTAATTCCATATAACATTTCCAGATTAGCGACTAAAAGAAAAAGGCATAAACCCTACAGTGAGTGTTTTAAATTAATACACTTGTGGTTTATAAGAATAAAAAAGCAAAAAAGTGTTCGGTATGTGAGAAAGTGGAGAGTGTCAATTTCTTACTATAATAAACATTTTCTGAAAATGAAAATAAAAAAAATAAGTTTGTGACGTGAAAAAAATAATTTATATTCTAACTGCTAAATATTTTTTATTTTTATATAGCAATACCTTTAAAAGGTGAGAATACGATTGACACTTAATATTACCATGTTTTTATTAACTCGCTTATTTAACGTCTATCCGGGTGGAATTTTATAATTGATTTAAACTGTGTGACTTTCCGATGAGCTAGAGACTTGAAATTTGGACCATATCTCAGAAGTGGATACCAATGCATAAAATAAGAAAAAAACGAAAAAGAAGGAATTTTATACTTTTTAGTCCGTTATAAAAACATGTGGTACATTATTTTTTTTAATTTGAACTTTTTTTCTTCTTATCACACATTTTATTTGTTTGACCTGTTCTTTTGAGACGGAATCTAATATAACGATACGGGACTCACCCGAGCCCCGTAAACAGAGAGAATAAATCACTTCAGACCCTTTAATTAAAATCCATTGAAGAGCAAGACTTATTCCAGCAGCCACGTAATTCTGGCTCCAAATATCAAACTCAAGGATAAATTCAACAATGAAAAAATGACAGTTTAAAAAACTAAAAACATGCTTTTATTGTAGATCGAACTAAAAAATGAAAAATAAATTATAATTTCAACAAATTAAAGAACACGCTTTTATACTGCATCGAACTAAAAAGTAAAAAATAATTCTTAATATAAGAATAAGAACTAATTTTTTTACTTTTTTGTTCGATTCAGTATAAAAGCGTGTTCTTTAATTTTTTAAATTATAATTTATTTAGTTTAATAATATATAGGAAAAAATATTTAATGTTTCATTTTTATGCTTCTACTAAAGTTAGAAAGAATCCCCCACCATTAATTTTCGTAGAGGTGGCGGGGGGGGGGGGAGGCAACTTAGATGGAAGACAGAACTTTGCAAAACTGTTTATTCAGGGGAAAGGGTGTTTAGTATTGCAGCGTTTCCTGGCGGCTAAGGGGGAAGAAATGCTTCCCTTGGGGATTTTTGAAAAAAGTCCGTATATCGAACTTGTTCCCATTTATCGAAAAGCCGCGGAACACGACAATAAAGCATGGGAATCAGGGTAGCCAGAATTAAGCACAAAATCGCCCCAAAAAAGTTGCCAAATCGAAAAGGCTTTTTATCAAAGATACACTAAATATCTTTTACAAGCAATAAATTACAATTTAGTCAAGATTCATGACAAATAAAATATTTCCGAAAACATATCTTTATGTAAATTTACTTACCATAAACATTTTCTTGACCGCCTATTGTCCTTTTGACGATGGACATCGGATGCAATGCATCTTTACAGAAGCTTGAAGGAAGAAATAAACTTCCAACACTTAACAATTTTTCACAATTAATAATCATACTAATACCCACAATCGTAAAGTGCGATCGATCAGTAATTACGAGATTTCTGAATTAAATATAATTATCACTTGTTTCAATAACGCGCAATACCGGTAGATGCCAACACCTCTTAGTGACTAGTGGTGTGGGACAAGCACTAAGCAAAATGGCGCAATGTCAAACTACTCTCCCTCTGGCATTTTTCTTTGGAGGAAAACAGCTTGCGTATCATTGGTGGATGTGCAATGAAATGATTACTCAGGGTTGTTTGGTTTGGCACTCTAGCGTCATTTTATGCCTCAGTATATAAAATTCAGTGGAAGTATAAAAATAATACTTCTCTGCCTTTGCTCAGTATTTTCAATTGTCTTTTTCTCTAAGAGTTGAATTCTCTCGCAAATGTAATTTTTGTTATAAACATTCACACTATCAATTCTATTTTTTCTTTCACATAAAATCTAAATATTTTTCATTGATTTAATTTTCTATTAAAAGTATTTGTTATTTGAGTTAAGTAAAGGAAGAAATAAATTATAAATAAAGAACTATAATTATACCAATTTTTAAGTATATATTTAATTTCAGTGACAATAATTTAGAAAATAAATTACATATTTCAACTTAAATCTTTAAACAAAATATAAAGGAGTAAATTATAAGTAAGAATATCACAATTTTTTTTATTTGTAATATTTATAGACATTTTAAAAATGAATCTATACTTATATCAAATTGAATTTTCACGTGCAGTTCATAAAGAAATGTGTATTTTATAATGTGTAAAAATTTCTGTAAATGCAAGTAGGCGATTTGTATGTGTATGCAAAACTGTTTCTCAAATGAATCTAATGTGACACGGATACTCTATTTTCTTCTAATTTTAAAATTAAATATGCACTCGCAAGTTTTGTAAATTAAATTCATAAATAAATGCTTATTTTTAATTTTTTTAAACTTCTATCTTTATTAAAATGCGGTAAAATGAAATGATCCATTGCTGTTGTATAAAAAAAAAAAATATCTACTGATATATTTTATTTTTGTTGCACACACTGTTTTCATGCCCACTTCTTCGACAATTAATATATACTTATTGCTCGAGAATTAAAGTGGAAAGAAAAACAATTCTGCCATAAAAATCTCAGTTTTGTTCAGTTTAGGGGGGAGGGGGATATTGAGTGAGAGAAAATTAACGTCGTACTATTGAGTGACTCGAGGGCATTTAACGAAGGGCCTCACAATTTTGAACTATGGTCACGTGACGAGGATGGCACCTGTGAGCTATTGCTCCCTCTCCTAACTTTCACACCAACGGGAGGATGACTGAGCCTCTTCAGATTTAACGTTCATCGAACCCCTCTGCACGGCGGAGCTTCAGCAGTAGTGCTCGAACTTAGGAAACGCCAGCCTTGAGTCCGTTACATTGACCACTAGGCAACCGCGGCCACAGCACATTGTGTGAGAGAAACAAATATGTTTTCTTTTCCCTTTAAAAGGCGCATTCTCAATGAAGGAATACTATTTGTAATCATCGGTTGGTGTTACATTTAAACTACTGAATAGGTAAATAAAATCACACCTAACGAAATCTGATCCGTTTGATCGAAGGTGCTTATGTTTATTTACACATGGTGGCAAGATTGGCTTAGGTTACAAGAAAAATTAATCATTAATAATAAATACATCTATTTATTTCTTCTGTTTTTAAATTTTAGAATACGGTTATTATTTTTTTTCACCCAGTTGAAACCAAGTTCATCCAACAAATGCTTAGAGCTACAGAACTAGTCTCCTATGAAATGTTATTAATTATTGATATTATAATTTAGTTGATATATAAGTCGTATTACTAATCACTGATTGATAGTTTATTAATGTCACATTTAAGAGCAATACGAAGTCTCATATTTTAAACCATGGTCAACACAAGGACGAAACCTGAGCTAACATCTCCCTCTTTTAACTTCCACACCCCCTCCAGTGGCGTAACGTACACCCCCGCATTGCGGGGGGGGGGCAAAGCCTATGGTTTTGCAATCATTTGTAAGATTTTTGGGCCTCAAAACCCGACTTTGCAGGGGAGCCCTAATATTCTCCGTTATGCCACCCACCACGTCCATAATAATCATTGGTTATCAGTGATGTCTTAAGACTTCATGCGACCTTTCAAACCCTACGCAAACCCTTTTATCTAATTAAGTGCATATATGTAAAGTTCAACAAGATATATCCATAATGAAATGAATTTTTATTAGAATATTCGTTATCTGAATTTAAAATTCGCAAAACCATTACTTAGGCTTATAAAATAAACTGTTAATTGTATTTCATTTTCAGTACTAATCAAGCTTAAATCATTCAAATTTGATTGAGTCATGCGATTTCTCAGTTTTTCGGAGAAAATGTCAGGGAACAACATTTGAGGACTAAAATTATTGGGAGGATTCGTTAGGTTTCGCAGCCTCGGTATCCCGGGGGAGGGGGGGATGCCAGTGTTTCTTCAAATCCCCAAATCTCGGGATTTATTTTTCGTCTGAATTATATTTTGAAAATTTTTCCAAAGTATCGTGAATCTGGTATTGCATTTAATGTATCTTATTTACTTATTTTGTACCATATACGTTTAATGTCAATTTTCTTATGTGTTGAATCTTGGAGGGTTCGAGGCGGGTGTGTATGTTAAACCGTGAAAATTTATATATGTTTTCTCTTATTACTTTCTGTAACTTTCTCGCCATTGCGAGTGGGGTCAGAAAACGGACATTTCTCCCATCCACAGGATGTTCGGTGTCAGCTAACTTGAAGGGGACAGAGGCAATTAGAGTTTTTGGAAGATATCTAGCTACAGGAGATGTTTTATTTTACTCTTCTGAATCTGCTCTCATTTTCGGTGCTTGCACTGATTTTGAAGTTATTTTTCTCAAGCATTTAATGCAATCTATTATTTTTAAAATCTTATTTTTATAATTTATTAAAGTTTATTATACATTTTTTAACAAAGGGCAAGAGTCATAACGTTACAGTCATTCAAAATCCTAACGATGAGAGGTTAAAGCTCGAAAGAGCTAGGTACTCTGGTTAGCCACCCAACGAATTATATTTTACTCTTGAATGAAGTTACTTGAGATTCAAAAAAATTTTGTGATCTCTACCATCAACAGACTCATTTTCGAATAAATTGGCCTACTGAAGTTAGTCCAAATCAATCGTTTACATTTAGCTCGTATGAAATAGCTACAGGAAATTATGTTTTTAATTTTGAATTATGATGCATTTTTTAAGATATAAATTTTAAAAAAAAATACTGTAGTACCTCCTGTGAAATACAATTTGAATAAGGCATAATTCATGTTGGTACCGGTCGTTTTGAATATGGACCTTATGTATTTACCTCTCATTTAATGAAATTCTATTGAAGTTAGGATTTGCAACCCCAGGATCCCGGTGTTTCTTCCAATCCCGGGATTAAAATAACTAATCCCGGAATTTTATTTTTGCCTAAATAATTTTTTTTAAATTTTTTTCTCATTAACATTTTTGTATAGAGAGCTTTCACCTCCGAAACGAGACATTGCGCAACATTCATTGCTATTCCCCAGTAATAAAAAAAATGTGCCTCATTTGTTTGATGTGTTTATAATAAATTTTGATTTTTTTTTTTCTGACTCATCAATCAGGAATCATTTTTGTGAATTATCAGTTTAAGTCAATATAAACGATGTGATTTTTTTTAATTTCTCTCTCTTTTTTTTTATATATATCAAGAGATAACTTGAGAGAAATATTTTTTTGTTATATTCTAAGTAAGTTCTTATAAGCTGTTATTGCTGTTTGGAGCCATCGAAAAGGTATTTCTTCAAAATTCTTTCTGAATATTGAAAGTTTGTGAATTAACTCATTTATAGGTTAGTTATTCAAATTTTTCTTCTTTTTTTAATATACAGAGATATATATTAATATTCTTTTGATATCATTATACGTATATTTTCAAATATGACTGCACAAATTAATATTTAAATCATGTTAAAAATATTTAGAAAAGATATTTTTTGAGGAAGCTAAAAACAGAATTTTATTGGACTTTGAAATATACAATGTATTTATTATTATTATTTAAAAATTTTAAGTCTGTTTTTTGAGTATTTTTATTAGAGTTAATTTTAGTGTTGTTATGATTAATTTCTAGTGTTGTACGTTAAAAAGATTTTTTAAAAAAGGAAAGTATACATTTTTTTATGGGAGTTGTATAAGTAGACAAATTTTTTAGATTAAAATTTATGTAAATCCATTCTATCATTTGTACATGCTGTGCACAGGTATATGTGAGCTTGTCGGAGTTCAGTTCAGACTTCATAATTTTAATTTTGAAAAATCTACTTCCTTAGAATGTCTTACCATGCAGTTATCAATTCCAAATACAGTAAACATAAAAAATAGTGTTTCATGGAAAATAAAAAATAGAGGCTTTTTATTCTGTTTTAGATTTAGAATAAGATTTTGGTATATCTCAAACTTATCGATTTTTAATTCAAATGGGTAAATCTTTTAATGAATTCAAATTGTACTATTTTTAGTGAATTCATTATGTACTATTTTTTATTTGTTTTTTTTATAATGAATTAAGTTTTGTTTTGATTTGTTACAATAAATAATAATATTAAACCAATTTTTTAATTATGTTTTCAGTTTTATTATGTAATTTCAACCATGCTAAAGGTGCAAGTATTTTTCATAAATAGTTCAGTCCTAATCCCTGGACCCCGGGATTTGGATAATGTAATCCCGAAATCCCAGGATTGAAAATATAGCACGGGATTGCAAACCCTAATTGAATGTGATAATATATAACTTTTACCCACAGCAGCTGTAGGGTTTTCAACAAATTAAATTTTTTATCATTTATTGTTTTTGAAGAATTGATCTCCTATATTACAATTTGTTTTCACGAAATTTTGGAAAGCATTGATCATGGTTTGTTTTATGATTTGTGTCATAGGGCCTTCCAAGATTATATTCCTTAGCAACCGAAATATAGTTTTTAGATATCAAAGATTTTTTATTCTTGTTTTGGACAAAAAAAAAAAAAAAAATTGCAGTTCCCATTTTCTAGAAAATTAGGACGCTTCTCTTGAATTGATCTTTCTTTACTCATTGTTGAAATTTGATTATATTTTTATAAAATAACTTTTTCGTTTAATATGAATAAAATCAAAATCCACTTTCATTCGCAAATGAGATTAAGTATAAACTGCCCTTTATCTTAATGATCTTGAATATTTTTTTAAATAAAAAAAAACACCTTTGTTTGCCTCTTGCTGATTGGACACTTCAAACAGAGAAGGAAGAGAAATAAAAGTCGCACACATGAAGAATCGGGGTACCATCTATAGTTAAGAATATGTGTAATGCATTTCAGAATTCAGCAAAAATTAATTTATAACGTTAAAATGAAAAGAAAATGTTTGATAAAGTTCTAAAAAATATTTTTATCTTCAAGTCCATTTCTATTATGAAAGGATTTCTTTTAAAACAAGTACAGATACTCAGAGGCGGATTAAGGTAGTTGGAGTCCCCTGGTGGTAAAAGGTTTGAAGCCCACAGTCTCAAGAGTCGAAAAGCTAAAATAGCGAAAAGAGCCTGAAAAAGTCTTTTTGACACCTAGATACACTGGACCTGCACCTACAGTTACGGTCTGGCGCTAGCAATTTTCTTTGATTGTAGAAGCCCACTCGAGCTTAATTCGCACATCCTGGCAGCAAACTTGTACATCCATCTGGTGATTCAAACTGTTGCACTGTGATTTATAAACATCATTCAAGGGTTTTTTTTTTCAAAGAGGATAACGTACTCCCTCATACCCTGTTGTAATTCAACATGCTTTATAGGGTGTCAATGTGTTACGTTGGGCTGCTAGATTACCAGATCTTTCTTCAGTCGGGAACCAATGGGACATCACTGGATATTGACCGACCAAGAACAACAGGCATGCAATTCCATGTACCTGTACGACACATGGCATGCACGTTTGCATGCTTGCATTTAAAAGTGTGGCGGTTACACCTGTTTTTAATGTATCATCATTTCATATTTGAAATGGCTCTACTCACGCTTACATTGACCTGAGATCTTGAAACTTTAATCTATTAAATATGTTTCCAAAACAAATGTATTGCCGAAGTTACAATAATTTACAATATTTTTTTCTTGGTGTTGGGATTTCCCCCCCCCCCATCATACACAGCGTTAAATGTACCCAAAAGTAATTAAGCCCAGCTGTGGACTAAAAATGAACTTGTGTATGACTTGTGACTTGAATAGTATTCATTTGTTTGAAATAAAACTTTTCAAAAATAGAAGAAAAACAAAAGAAAAAATGCATGCAAAAAATTTGTACAGATTGCAACGATATTGATATACCGAGAAATGATGGCTAGGGCAGCTACACGACTCAAAAACGGGTTGTAATATCGGTTCAAGATCTTTTTGTTGCACGTTGAATTTATAAATGGAATCTATTAAGCTTGGGGCTCTGCTGACGGAGAGGGGGGGGGGGCTGGTGACCTCTACGTCCGCCACCCGCTTTATCCGCCTCTGCAGATACCAGCCAAACGTATATTAATAAATATATGTAAAAGGTTCACCTCAAATTTCAAAATCATAAAATTTTAAAAGCCAGATACTTAATTTTTTAAAAAAGAATTGGCGGGGACCGAAACCTATGGACTGGCGGGCCACGTGTTAGACATCCCTGCTTTACGCCATCCTTCAGGGCAAGTTTCCTCTCTCTAGTATATTTTCACATCTCTAAACTTTTCCCGCTGCTTTTTACTCATTTATGTTGAAATATGAGTCTCACTAGACCAGATGTGGGCAAACTTTCCCAGGGTACGGGCTACTTCTAATTTTTAAAAGGTGTTGCGGTCCACCCAGTATCAAAGGCACACACAAAAGGGGGGGGGGGCGGGGAATTACACGGGTCCGTACCCTCCTCCAAATAGTCCATGATTTTTTTCCCGATCGATTATACTCCCACGTATATAGTACGTAAAATTGAATTAAGTATGTGTTTTTAAATATTTTTTATCAATTAATGCTAATTATTTAATCAATAATTTATTATTTACTGTACTTTGTCCCGACAATCTAGAAAATAAAAATAAAAAATGTTTGCTAGCATATTGAGTTAATGTATAAAAATAGTAGACATTCGACCATGGAATACCCCGCCGCGCCCCCTTTGAAAAATTCATGAGTGCGCCCACTGCCCAGGGTCGTAGGTGTGGTGAGATAATAAAGAAGTCAACAATATTTATTATAACTTAATAATAAATGCGGAATATGTGTTTTTATCTACGTAAATAAAAGAAAAAAATTCACTTTTTTGAAACCGCGTTTAAAGCAAAACACAAAATACAAACATAATAATAATAGCCGAAATATAATAATATCAAATGACGAATTTATTATCAAACAATTCAAAATACATTAAACAATAAAAATATTTTCATCTAAAATTATGAAAACTAACCTAAGTTAGCTTTCGTATTCATAGTCAGTAGAAGACTTAGTCTGCGTACTGTCAGCCACTCTTGAATATTTCCATATACAATTACTACAATAGCTAATCTTTCAGGCGGTCACTCCAAATTGTCTTGGCGGTCCACCGGTCGATCGCGATCGACGTAATGCTTACCCCGGCACTAGACTATTATCAGCGATGTGCTTTAGAGAATGTTCTTTTGATCTTCACTGTGATTTTATAACACGATAAGTCTGATAAAAATATAGCTATTAGTAGACTTTGTGTTTATCATAAAGAATACTTACTATATAGTGTCGGGTCACCCGAAGTCCATTCCTGTTTTAGAATTTATAAAGTTCCATAATACCACTATTTGAAAATTAATATGAAAGTATGCGACAAATTTCCTGCTTTCAAGCAAAAAAATAATGTACATTAAATTATTATTTTTAAAATATTTTTTTCAAACTTTGTATATTGTTTCCCAAAAAAATTTCACACATACAAATTATTCAGTTAATCATCGTTGTAATTTAAAGAATGAAAACATGCTGTAATTTTCTATACAAATGCTACACATGTCGCTGAATTAAATAATTTAGTTTGTATAGTTAAGAAAGTTCTTCAGTACAAAATAATAAATGCAAGCGCTGTTAAAAAATATATATATAATCAATTATAAAACTTAAATACATTTTAAACAAGCACTCAATAATTCAATGAATGGTTTTCTAGGAGCTCAAAAGAAATGTAAAACGGTAGAGTATTTGAAATGTTTCTTCCATTTTTATTGCATTGTATTTATTATGGATATCTAAAGAGGACCGTGAGATGGAAAGTCTTTTTAGGCATGCCATTTTGATTATAAGAACCGCAAATTCTCTTTTTTTAACAAAGAAAGTTTTTTTAATCCTTTTTTAATGGACTTCCGGCATCTTGAGTGACCATAGTAACCTAGCGGTCATGATCACGAGCTCGTGAACGGCGTTTTATGAGTTCGAGCCCATTGCCAATGAAGACCCATCGTGTAGAAACAGTGTCGAAAGTCCGCCATTCTCGTATCATACCCCAATACGCTGCCAAACATATTTTTTCGATTTTGTCAATTGTTGGGAACAAAAAACAGTAAAAAATAATAATAAATTATTGAATAATTAATTAACATTTATTAATAAAATAAATTATTAATAACAAGTACTTAAATTTTACGTACTATATGCATAGAATTGTAATCAGTCGGGAAAAAAAATCAAAGGTGAGAGGGGTTGGTCTGGACCCGGGGAAATCCCCCTTATGCGCACAAGACAAATGTGACTCGTGAGTAAGACAAATCTGAGCAATATTATGAGTAACTATTAGTGTTTCATTTTCAGTCGCTCATAATATTTTCCTTTTTTGGATAATACTTTTTAGTTGCATTTTTACAGAAAACAAAAGAACATTATATTAATCCATAAATATATTTCTTTAAAAATCCCCCTTTTTAGAATTTATCCTGCAAATAAAATTTGTTTTTTAATACAATTAAAAAAAGGGTGAAATCCCTTGAGTAATAGTTGTCTTAAAAGTGTATCAGCATGACTGTGTAACAAAATATTTCATGCCCCTTATTTGACCATAAGGCCCTAGAGATGTGGTCCATCTGCCTATCCTCCTTCTACAAAGCCCAGACTTCCTCCAAACGGCACATCTTTTCAAGTCATGGTCATGTCACTGATAACACTGAAATCGCATCCTGTATATTGTTCAAGATGTCGTGAGTGAATGCTATTAACGTAGCACCATAATGGCAAAACGAGAGCTATTGGAGACAGACTTCGTAGTTTTGAGCCGTGGTCAAATGACAAGGACGGCACCTGAGCTGATATCCTCCCTTCAAACCACTACATCCAGTGGCGTATTTTGTTAATAAGACAAGAAGAAACACGGCCCCAAAATGAGTGGAGTTAAAAAAAACTTTGAATGTTTCTCAAAAATGAAAAATTCGAAAGGAAAAGAAGTATAATATTAATAACAAATATGCACAAAATTGGATAACTTTTTACTTATAATATCTGCAAGAACATAATCTTGTGCAAGTGCTAGTAATAGTAAAGCCAGGGAACCTGATGAACAAATCATGGAAGTGAAAATTAATTCACAAGAAAAAACACAGTTTCAGACACTTCAGCTAATAAGGATACTCTATCAAAAGAAAAAGAGTCGGAAGATGAAAACGAAGAAACAAACTTGAATAGAAGTGATTTTGTGCATTATGTAGGTGCTACCATAGATACAGAGATTTAAGGGAACACATTTTCTTTTATTTTGTGTATTAGTAATAGTAGTTGTGCCTTTGTCTTAGGACGCGGAATGCATCAGTTTTTTATTTCTTTTTTCATTAAATCATTTTTGCATCATACAAAGAACTCTCCTTTTTAAGAGTGGCAGTATATTTATGCTAGAATATAATCGAACTTTCGCTCAAGCTCATCCCAGGATTCAGAAATGAAGAATAAGGTAAGCGATACCTTTTTTATTCGTATGAATTTAAAATCGAAAATTATTTCACAGCTTTCGTGTCTTTCTTAATGCATTGTATTTGCTTAAGTTTCCAGGTTATCTTTCGACTCTGTTCTTAGATCTTCCATTTCAATAAATACTATAAATATTCTCTAACGTTATACGTTATTTACTTCGTTTACTCAGCCTGGGGTTGATTTTGTATTCAGTTAATAGTTTAATGTTTAAATATTTTTACGTGATGTAAAGTTATATTATGTTTGATCTTGTAATCCTTTGTAAGATCTGGCTTGGGGCACAAATCCTCCTGACCTTGAGGGAGGGGGACAGTTATTTTCCGTTACGCCACTGACTACACCAAATCAACGGAAGAACGTCACAATCAGCACCTCTACACAATGGTGCATACAAGGGGGATGTCCCCGGGTCCGGACCAGCTATTAATCGGACACAAGTATTACAATAATTATCATTTATGTAGCAGATTTTGAAAGAACGGGAAAGAAAATATTTGTTACAATAATGTACTTAGTTGTAACAATTTTCAATTAAAAAATAAATCGCCTGTGTGTATGTAAAAAAAGCTTATGGGGGTGAATTATTTGTGGAAATAACTACAGAATATTCTGTCTTTAGATATGTACTTCATCTTAATTCCTTTAAATTTATTTTGAAGTGTAACGGAATCACTTATACAAACTATGCCTCTACTACATCCGATAATAGATTATATAAGAATCATTAAAACAACTTTAAATATCTAATAAAATGCTATTCAATAATTAAATGCTGTACATTACTTACTCCTTATACGTCAATTTATGATACGAATGAAAAATCATGGTTGAAAATTTGCCTTTTAGCTATGAATCTACAGTCTCAATTTAGTGGTTTGTACGCTTTCCAGACGGTTTCTGTGCTGCTGAAAATGTTCTTTCACATAAATAAGTAGATTGGAAAAGCATCAATTGATCGAAATATATATTTAGTAGAATTTTTTCATTGGGAGCACTTTAGTGATTTAGTTTAGGATGGACCAGTTTAGCATCAGGAGGCCTTTCAGAGTTTGTAAAAGAGAAAAATCTCAACATTAAATGAGAGGCTTTCGAGGATCCCCTAGAATGGCGCTGAGGACCCGGCGATCCGCGGACCATAGTTTAAGATCCACTGTTTTTGAGGAAACTATTCTTTAACTGTGATTTTAGTTTAAAAACGCTTTCCGTGGAGATGACTTGATTTAATGCAAATGTAAGTACTTTTTAAACCCTGACATTGGAGGGGGGCAGTACCGGTTTATCCATTGGGCGCCGGGCGCCCGGATAAACTGGACTTAACCAGAATTTCTGGTTATAAATTTATATCCTCCAGTTGTTGTGTAATGTAGCCACCCCCCTTACATTAATACCTTCCTGTCTATCTGAAAAACCGGCTAGATGTGTAGGAGGAACTAAATGATTCAAAGACATTAGTCCAATTCAAACTGATTTATTGATTCTTATCAGTTATAACGAACAGACACAACACAATTCTAATTAAGGTATATAACTATGGTAGAGTGCAGAGGTGAGATATATAAATACGGGGATAATATTACAGAACAACTGAATCTAAGATAGCTTAATCGCGTACATTTACAACTACGCCGCACACTAATAATCAGATTTACTTAATCAAAATCACTGTACCTTAGGCTTTAATGCTCGGTTTCTGCACGACGAACTTCAACCACTATCGTTTGCTGGAGGAATTGACGATGACTCCAAGCTCCGTAATATTTAATTTCAATGCTTTTCAATCTTGAATATCCACTTCTCTTTGCGCACATCAAACGTACCAACCTCGCTTAACTTGTCAACAACTACGTGTCGACCCTCTCACTCTCTTCACTTTACTTTCCTTAACTTGACTTCTCACTTCGCTCTCCTCAACTCGCGAAAACCGAATTTATATAATATTCCTTATTTACATAAATCACGTTTGGTTTCTAGATGAAGGTTGGTTGAAATAAATATTTTGATTGAAAGGAAAAAGAAGACATTAGTATAAACGCGTATATATCCGTCACACAGTGCCAAGGGAGCTTGTAGATCTTCTGCACCCAGGGACCGAAATGAGCTTAAATCGACCCTGGCGGGAGGGGGAGTGAGGTTAATCGTGAAATCTAGGAGTAATAGAAAATGAACCACGACTACGCAGTCGTGCGGTTTTAAATTAATATTCGTCTTAGAATCCACCAGGAGTTGTGGTAGGAAATAGCAGTGAATCTGTACCCACCCAACCCAAAGCAATCGTGGTTCGGGAAGGACTTGCATAAGGATACGATCCAAAATTAGTCATTTTGAATAATCTCATAAGTTAGATTAAGAATTAGGATTTAAGATTGCTCCCAAGGGTCAGGAAATAAAGCTGTAAATTATTCATAAAGTATTAGAGCTAAAATAGAAGTATCTATTTTTAAGATCATGTGTTGTGTGTGTGTGTGTATGCTTCTTCTCCGAACCCTCCTACACCTACGGCCACTAGGTCGTGAAAAAGTATTTCCTTCAAATCAGCATTTTTTTTTTTTTTGAATATTTGTGAAGCAAAAAAAAAAAAAAAAACGATCGTCGGGTTTGATATTTACTCATTCATTTATTTTAGCAAATACGTCAGAATTACATCTTTTTGACAGTCTAAAAAAATTGTGGAGGGGATAAACTAAGAATATTAATCCGGAGCTTCAGTATGATTTGATTTTCTTACAAAATAAAAATGTGTGACGCATTAATTATAATAATTAAGAGGCAGAAATAATAATTAAAAATTCCTTTTACTTTTCTTTTTGATAAAAAATGTGTGCTTTGTATTTTTAAGAACGTAAATTAGCATAAATTTATAAATCATTGACTATATGGAAGTTTTTATTTAAATATTTTCATTTGTATTAAACCAAAATATCAGTGAAAATTTGATTCTTGGGTGAAAACAATGCTCTACAATAGAAAACAATGTTTTTTTTGCACGTATATTTACAAAAGAAAATTTATTAAACTGCAATTGCTCGCTTATTTTTATATGGTTTATTGATAAAACTAATATGTATGAATTAAGTAAAGATTTATTTAACTTTAATTGATGTTCAATATAACAACTAAAGTGATTTATGATTAGTGATTTAAATCAATCTGTCAATAAAAATATTCATTACCAAAATATTTAAAACTAATTGATCCTCATATTCTGTAAGAAAAACAAAATTTACCAAGAAAATGTACAATTCAAATTACTTTCAAATTTTTTTCATTCTAAATCATGCTGCTTATAATTACAGCCAAGCTATTTAATTAAAAAAAAAAGTTGACAAAATCAATATGTAACTCATTTTATTTGAAATAAAATTGTAGCATGTATTTACACTATAATTTTGAGAGATGAGCGTATATATTTTTTAACGATATCCTTTTGATAAGAGAATCTAGCAATACTATATAATTAGGTTCTCGTTCACAGATGAAATGAAACGTTTGGCATCATATTGGAAAGAGGAGCCGATTTTGGAGGCGAATGGTCTTTAACCCTGCAGAGTGCCACCCTCTGTGTCTTTCTTTTCTCCTCCTCGAAAAAATCCCTCTCCTTAAAGTCTTTTCTCTCGCAGTTGATTGCTATGATAAGATGTATTGCCACTGAATTATACAATCCGTAGAGAAAGGGAAGAAAAAAAAAGTTAAAACTGTTTTTCCTAGGATGATTTAAATTAGGAAAATGGTCTACATATATTTAAATTTTTCAACAAACTGTAGTTTCAAAAAAAAAATTTTTTTTTTCCAATTTAAAATCTTATAAGATCTATTTAATTCTTTTTTTTTTTTTAATAAGAAAGAAATTTACATCTTCAAACCTATTGTAACTGAATTAGGTGAAAAAAATTGTCTTCAGTAATGGTTTTGTGTTAGATAAAAATTAATCTCATTTATACAAGTAACCGTAAAAAGAGGACGAAATGTTAAGTTACTTACGCATTTGCCAAAAATCCCGATGACATAGAAAATCGATATTACACATAACAGTGCACAAACATGTTTCTATGCCTACAGAAAATCATAAAACTTTTTACATCAGGACGGAATTAAAATAACCACCTTAAAATACAAACCATATAAGGAAAACCTGCCAGTTTAACCAAAAACACTGTTTATAAACGTACCTTAGACTCCAAGGGAATCTCAAGATCATCGTACGAAAATTAACCGTCCAACAATGGGAATCCCTTGCTTGTCTGGAACCTGAAGGTCATACTTTACGCCAGGGGTGGCCAACCCGCGGCACGCGTGCCACATTGTGGCACGCGGGGGTCGTAATTGTGGCACGCGAAGGCTTTTTGAATAATTACAAAAATATTATGAAAATATTACTGAATTAATTGAATTACAATACAAAGATTGTCATGAAGAGAATATGTAAGAAACAGAAATTTTCAGCGTGAGATTTTAAGGGCGCTGAGCAAGATTTTTCTTTTTTTCAGAAAAACGCCCAAAATGAGATCATGCTCCAAAACTTACAATTCTACTGCTTTGTAACGTTCCTAGAAAAGTGTTGTGAGTAACGTGAGCCTAAAACAAATTCTCTCTCTTTCTCGGATGGTCTAAACTGCCCAAAAAGTAACCCTCTCTCGGGGGCGGTTAATTTTTAACATCTCACATTTCCTTTCAAATTTCAGCTTCCCCGTGCAGGGCTGAAGTTTATAGCTATCGGCTGTCAGAATGATTACAGATGAAAAGGTTTTTCCGGAGATGTTGGCTATTTACAATTTCTGTAATGTCAAGAAGTAATTCTGTAATATATTAGGAGCGTAGTTGTTGATACGGTAGAAGCAATTCTATATGCACAAAGTAGCCACTTTGTAAAGCAGAGGGAATGTGAACTTGAATCCATGACTAATCAGAATCCTAGATTTGGAGCCTAGAAAATTTGTAGCGTAACATTAGTAAATAGTTTCTAGCTGTCAGACTCAGTTGATTCTAAACTCTGTTTAGCAAGACATTTAGCTTTTCTCCTTTTCTAAAATTGTTTTTAGATTTTAGTGTTGAGCGTAGTTGTTTAAATTTTTTTAAATTTTCAATATGTTTATGAGTAAACCTTCAACATCGAAAAGAAATTATGAAGAGGATATTGCAGCACGTGATTTTAAAATTGTCTGGGAAGAACAATACTTGTTATCACATCAAATGCTTTCAAGCCTGTTTGTTTGATATGTGGAATTTGTATAGCAGTTCCAAAATATTTAACTTGGAGCGTCATTTCATACAACTGCATATAGTGTTTTCAACAGCAAATATACTGTTGGATCAAATTTGCGAACGGAATTCATCAGTAAAAAAAAGAAAACTTTAGCCGGCCAACAATCTTTGTTCCAGAAGAGAAAGGACGAAATGGAAACCATGATGTAGGCTTCTTATGAACTTTCTTTGTTGTTAGCCCGCAAGAAAATACCATATTCTGATGAGGAGATAATAAAAAGCAGCCTTTTAATTTTCGCCCAAAATGTTGGTGATCTTAATGTCAAAAATATGGTTGATAAAATAGCTTTGTCTAGAAATACTGTCATGCGTCGTATAGATGACATGGGCCAGGATGTTGGAACGCAAATTGTCTCTGGACTTCTAAATTGCAAATATTTTTCATTAACTTTGGATGAAAGCTGTGATATCACTGACAATGCGCAATTAAGCATCTTTGTGCGTTACACGAACGAAATTTTTTATACTGTGGAAGAACTTCTTGATTTGCGCCAACTAGTTTTGACTACAGGTGAAGACATTTTTAAGAAACTTAAAAATGTAATTGTAATTAACAAAGTAGAATGGACAAAATTAGACAGTGTTTGCACAGATGGAGCGCCTTACATGGTTGGCAGAATAAAAGGTTTTGTTGCATTGCTTGAAAATTATTTAGGAAGAAAAGTTTTCAAGTATCGTTGTATTATTCATCAAGATCTTTGTGCCAAGGACTTAAACTTGTCTTTCGTTGATGACCCCGTGGTGCGCTGTATCAACTGATGCAGCGCTACAATTACTTCATTAATTTAACATATTATGACTTACGCAGGTTCGATTAATTTAACTTATGTCTGCATCATATTAGTGGTTAGTACTTTAAAACTCAATTAAAAAACAATGAGATTAAATGAATAATTCAGATTTAATTAGATCAAATTCGTTTATTACTTTTAAAACATTACTAGGTTAAAATAAATACACTATTAAATTTTAAGAATAAGAATACTACAACATTCCACTTATCTGAAACGGAGGCATGGAGCTGGGTGGTACTTGGACGGCCTAAATTTAACGCTCTTAATCTGAAATCATGGTAATCTGTCTTCTGCTAATCTGTAAAATCTCTCTCTAAATCTGCCGAGAAAATACGTTTTCTGCCGAGAAATGTCCCGGTTCCTCCTTTTAAGTGGGGGCAAATTACCCCCTTTTTCATCCGCACGCCCTTTGGTCCCGTCTAGCCATTGGTCAGGAACCAAGCGCAGAGTTACAAATTTCACGACTCCTCATCAATTTATGAGTCCATTCAACTTTGCTGACCGGCCGTTGTGACCCCCCCCCCCAACTAAGGAATGCGACAACATCCTGTCAACAAGTTACAAGGGGAATACACAAATTGCATGTGTCTTAGGGACCATCTTCAAACCCGATCAGCATCTAAGCCTTCCAGCCTCCAAGCCACCCATCACTCCTCCCCCCCTTTCAGACTCACAAACACCTGGAAAGAGAGAAAAAAAATTAACACATATTTTGCAGCAGACATACAAAACTGAAATGGGAGTGATTAAATGACAATAGTAATAGTCCAACAGCGAGCCGGAAATGGATCTTCTTGACACGATGAAATCTTGGAAAAACAACTGCAGGAGAGGGAAAAAAAACTGGAGGGGGAATCCTTGATCCCGACGATTGAGCCTTTTAGTGCCAAGTGCAGTAGGAAAAGGCGGAAGTCCCCCTTTCTGTTGTGAAGGTGAAGAAATAACGACAATTATGTCCTGTCGTTTGACGAATTGAAGAGGGGTGGGAGACACCACGCTGGAAGAATGTAGCCGCCGTAATGGGTAGCATATTGTTGAATTCTCTTATTGACTTCACGGCATTGTAGGAACCTTTAAACGTTTGTCTCCTCTGCTCCCTCGTGTTGGAGGTCGTAAATCGTGACAGCTCCCGAACCTGATGAATGTGGCTGGCCTGTCATCCTGACGCCATGGCGAAGGGGAAAATTTTCCTTTCCTGTGGTCCGTGAGTTGCATCCCAGCTCGACCTTAATGAAAAAAAATACTCCCAAAAGAGATTATAATAAGTGCGGAATGTTCTACACACACAACACGTGAACTCGTTATTTTCCATTTCACTTTCTCCCTCCCCACTAACTTCTTGACCGGCAGGGACTTTCGTTTGAATACCACACCGACCATCCCCTGCCTCCGTTTCTGCCAAACAAATGTAGTACAATAGAACGTCTTGTAAAGAAAAAAAAATTCATAAAATTCGAATTTTGAGATGAGATCTGGGCTACCGCATAATTTACACAAAAGAATTGCACTCACGAAAACATTGTAACAGTATAATTGTGTACATAACACAGCAGTGATTAATATGTAATACAAATAAAACAAGTGATATATATATATAGATACAAGAAGTAAATACTTAAAAAAAATTTGACTGTGACACAGATTTTGGCGCGACATGTATGCATAGTAAAATGGGTAAAAACAACATTTCCGATGTCTGGCATGAAAGTTAAACAGATATTTTGTATAATTATGCCAACTCCTCCTTCTCACTGATCATCGCAGAACGACATGATGAAGAAAATTTATTAGCTAATAATGTACACAAAAAATATCCACCATTTTAAGGGATTAGAAAAATTTATTTTCCAGTGTGAGATTGTAACAATTTGTGAGAACAAGTTTAGATAAGTTATTATTATTATTTATGAGTATAATGCAAAAAAAACAGAAAATCATCACAACATTGCATCACCTAACATCGAAATTCGACATGATAACAATATGGCATGATTACATAAGAAATTGCAACGTACATCAAAGTCAATGAGCATAAGGAATCATAAATTCACCCTGAGCCTTGAGTACTAATTAAATTAAGCATGCATTTGAAATACAACGTACAACAAAACCAATAGCATAAAGGAATGACAAATC
>BMAO01036509.1:0-50916 GCA_019973975.1 Trichonephila clavata | reverse complement strand
AAGTAACTTTCATGCTGTGAGAAATGCAGTGGCATAGGAAGCTTGTTGATTGGCTGTGACATGGGGTGAGATACCTCTCTGATTGGCTGCCCTGAGAGTTAAGTTAAAGAAATTACCGTAATAGGGGGCTTGCCTGGTGGGTGCAGCAAAAATATAGAAAAAATAATGAACAAGCTATTAAAATTAAGAGGAGAATATAAAATCAAAAATCAAAAAATTTAGTAGAGATTTGAGTTAACATTCACCACCAGTGAATGTTAAGTAAGATACATTAAGGAGGGTTATATGAATCCAGGAGGATTCTCCTAGGTCTTTTAATGTTTTCAGTAATAGTTATTTTGCAGCGTTGATCGGTGTTTATATATGTCGGCTCTTTGTACGTAGAGCTGTCGATTGATATTGGTTACTTGAATGTAGATTTGCCGATGGTTATTTCTTGCAAATCAAAGAACTACTTCTTCTTTGGTTTTAATCTTCTTTTGTTTATGGTCACAGGCATATAAAGTTTCAGTACATTCGGAATAATTAACTAATATGGACGCACACAACCACATAGCAGAAGCAACAAGCAGCAGCGACATTTTACAGGACGAGAGAGAGCACACGGCGCTTTGGGTTTAAACACTGGCAGTGAAATTCGCGTGACTCCTTTCTAACAGAAGTTTCGTGATTGGTTGGGAGCGAGTTTTCTGACACAATGTCACTATTCGATTAAAATTAAGATTACCGCATTAGTCTTGAACCAAAGAATTAAAAAATATTTAAAAGGAGTTAAAAGGATACTAGAGAAAGGAAATCACATTATATATATATAAATAAATATATATACAAGTCCTAGCATAAAGCTTTTGATAGTACAAAAGAATGTTTTTATAGATTTTGCCTCAATTTAAAGATAGGACTTGGATTTCTAAGGCGAAAGAACATTTATCTTTTACAGTTCCATAACTCTTCCCCCTTGAAGTTGAAAAAGAGCCCCAAAAAATTTTTGGGGGGAACTTTATTTAATATAAGAGACAGACTTGCCAAATTTCAGTTATAAAAGCTTAATAGCTCAAAAACGGAAATTTTTATTTTTAATGACACCATAACCTCTACACTTTTTCCCCTTAGGTGTCGATTTCAACAGAACTTTCGTTTTTGAAGGGTCTCTACTTAGCAAAAGAAACCTGCTTACCTAGTTTCAAATCTATAGGACTAATAGTTTTGGAAATGAGTGAAAGAATGTGTGAGTCGTTTTTCGCCTGTAGAGAGGGAGATTCTGTAATATGATGCGACGTTATTATACTTATTAACCCAGATTCCTTTATTTTCCATCGTTCTTAATTTAAGATTAAATTTTTAGATTAATCTCTTCCGCATTATTATTAATTTAAGATTAAATTGAATGAAAAATGAAAATACGTTTATCAACTTAAAGAAATCATATTTATTAAACAATTAATGTTGATACTTAATAAAATGCCTAAAATAACCACCTATCTGAAAGATAAAGGTCAGGGATACGGGGTCCCAAGGGGCTCAAGCGAGCCCTTTCGCCTCGAACCTAAATTCGGTCTAACATATTGGGGGGGGGACTTCAAAATATCCCTGATTTTCGAGTGCGACCCCTTATAAACTCCACCGCATCACACCAATGTCAATGCGCTGATTCTTTCTTTCTAATTTTTAACCTGCCTAATTGGAGAAGACTCAACGCGTAGTAAACATACTTTATGAGTCTATCGACCCTGGGGTGACTTGATGCACCCTACCTTAAGGAATTTGTTGCCATCCGGTAAACAGGGAAAAGGGTAAAAATCACGAAATACAAGGGGTCGTATATTGAGTGCTAAAGCCCCGTATCAAATACTAAAAAGTGTTAGTGTGTTTTAGATTATTATCTGGTGTCTTATACAGTTACTTGATATTTTATTTAAAATTGATAAAAAAGACTTTACATTATTTAAATAAATAAAGGTAACAAATAAATAAAGTTCAATCTTTTATTTGTTGATATAAAAACTTGTAGCATTTATCTTAAGATTTTTAAAGCCTATTAAATTTTAATACGCTCTTAGTAATAATAACATTAGCATTCTGTATTACCAGCATCACATTTTAACATCACTTTTTATTTGTAAATATATTTTACTTGTTAGAAAAAATTAGCGTCATCACATAATCTTTAACTTCAACTTTTTTTTTCTCGATATGTGCTATTAACATTCAGAAAATATGCATTTGTAAGTAGTCAAAAAAAAAAAACAGAAAGAGGTCAAATGATGGATCCGATCTTAAGAAATATTTTTGAAACTACTGCATATATTACACTAAATGATACATCAATGTAAAGAGAATTATACCAAGTTTTTTTACCACCAAAGATCAACAGCACATTCAAGATCGCTGCGATTGAAATCCAAGCATGGCGACAATGACAGAGAAGAGTTTTAGCGTATTGGAGAATGCGTGGGCTTTTTCAATTATTTCGGTGCAACATGCATTTAGAAATCTCTCTCGTTACGGAAAAGAATCCCCAACCAACGAGAATATTCAGCGATGGTATCAATTTAAGAAAACAGTTTGCTTGAATGAAAAGAAAAGCAGCAGCCGTCCAAGCGTCTCGGAAGAAGCAGTGGAGAGACTGAGGCAGAGTCTTGTTGGAAGTCTACGAGAGATGCCACCCGTAAACTTGGGATGCTCAAAAAACGGTATAAAAAATTTTACGGGAAAAAAATTAAATTTCAAGCCATATCATTTGCAATTGGCTCAAAAAATAACCGAGGATGACAAGTATGCATTTGTGCAGCATTACAAACCATTGATAGACTGGTGAAATTGTCGAATCGGCCACTGGTCCGCCAAATTATGAAAAATCGCTAATTTGGCGCGGTTTTGCGTGTTGTGTTTTGGAGTAGCAACCCTACTAAAACACGATCCTACTTCTCCCTCACTGATACAATAATCAAAAGAGTTACCAGATTTGGCGCTTTTATCGATTTGGCGAAAAAACACTTGGCGGGATAAGTGGCCAATTCGACCGATAGACTAATGCTACAAAATGTATGGAACAAACTGGATTACAGATTGGACGTATGCCGTGCAACAAGAGGGTCACGCATCGAATGTTAGTAACAAAAGAAGAAAAAACTTGGTATATTTCTCTTTACATTCGTATAATGTACCACTTATTGTAATATGTGTAGAAGTTTCGAAAATATGATTTTTTAGAATCGGGTCCATCATTTGTACTCATCCTGTATGCTGATATAATTTTAAACACACAGTGTTACATTTATTTGGAATTTTTTACGGGCAAAAAGAACAAAATAAATTTAACTAGAAATGTATCGAATTTATTTAGAATGGAAAATGCTTATTGTATTAACAGTATTTTCTATATATATATTTATAGAATACAAATAGCTTAGTTTCATCTTAACAGACATATAAGAGCTATTTATACATTAAAAATAATGCGCGAATCAGTTATATATCAACCGTGATAAAGAAGCAAAAACAGTTCCTGAATCGTAGACAAAAAAAACTGTTCCTCAATCCATCGCCGTTCACCTGAAAAAAAGGATACTCTTTTTTAATTCAATTTTATAATTAACATACGGATTGAGACAAAAGATGTATCACATTGTTGCTATCTTCTATCGTCAACTCGTTCTCTTTTCTTTGTTGATGTTTGCGTAGAATCCGATTCAACAACTGCGCGACGAAATCGTTTCGATTCAAGGAAGAACAAAAAAAGCATTGCCCTCTTGAAAAAACATTTGCAAAACAAAGGTTACGTAATCTTATTTTTATCTTCTCACTTCATAAATATTCCAACGGTGTGTCTATGTCTCCGTCTATGAGAACTAAGAACCCTATAACGAATACTCAACAATCGGAGTTCGATGACGAAATCATCGTCGTCGTCATCGCGATGTCATTTTTTCGTATTGAAAGAATTAATTGACGTTTGACCAATTAGGCGTCACATAATTCTCCCCTCTTCCTTCTTCCCCCCGAAAAAGAATGTTTCTGCTACAAGGACAGGTGATTCGTTCTGGCTTGTTGATAAATTCGCCCCCTTTTTGCTACCACTACGAAGAGAGAAATTGTTACGTAATCCCTCACGTTCGTTTGGCATGATGATGTTGACTTTCGTGGAAGAGATGAATTATTCAACAGACAAGATCGGAACTCCATTATAATTTTGTGTGTTCTCTCCACGTTATATTTTATATCACACATTATGAATGAACGCAATTCTAAACTTTGAAGGCTTGGAACCTCGACCTTTCCAATAATTTTTAAGCGCCTTTTTTTTTTGCTTACTGCATACACATTATTGTAAAAGCAAGGCTGGAAGTAAAAATGAAAAAGCGCGTGATTTCCTCAAACCTGAAGAAATAGCATGTTTTTTTTTTTTTTTAAATTTTCTCTTTTGATTATATACTAGCCCTTAAAGTATGAATTTAAGTTTTTCTTCTAACAAAATATGACTATCTTCTCCTTCCTTTTGCAAAATATTTGATTAATTTTGCCCGGATGTATCAGGAAATATTTATTAGCTTCTAGAACACTTGCAAATTTCTTTGAAGCACAGTGTAAAAAATTTTGCACGCTTATATGAAGAATGTATATTTCATATTTCGTTGTCACATTCTTAATATGGGATGAATTGAGAAATATACGTATGTGTATTTCTTCTTTCATCTTTTTAAACTCTAGAAGTATCTTGTGTTACTCCATTATTTTACATTCATTTTTTCTACCGTAACTGATATTCAGTTAATATATGGTGGGCTTAATTCATGTGTCGTCACAGTCACAAGATAACTACAATTCATGTGACGTCATAATCCCGTGAGGAATGCAATTTTATGTTTCCAGTCAATCAGTTAAGGCGCGCGCGTGTGTGTGTTGAATGTGGCTTCCTTCAGACACCCGTATAATATCTGTGCGATATTGCAATTCCTGCCAAACACGTTGTAATGTTTCAGTTCATTATTTGTACAGCATCACACACAAATTCATTGTTGAAGTACGGGCAAAGTTACAGGCAATGGTGGCACAAACACTAAATCTTTTACATATCCCTCTAAAGCCGCCCATCCGGTATAGTGGTCAGTGAAGCTGTCTGCGGTGCCGTAGGGACTGGGTTCGAATCCCGGAGAAGGCATGGATATTTGTGTTGTAATCCTTTCTTCTGTCTGTGTTGTATGCCCTCGTGTTATACGTTGCGTGGTGCACGGGGTTTATAAATGTTAAAAAAAAAATTTAAAAATCCCTCTAAAGTACTCTCTCTCTCTCTCTCGCATTCTTTCAACATTCTCTAGCGAACAACCTGGTTGCCCTGGACTTTAGACCTTTACATAGGCATACAGTTTCCTTGAATTGCTTATACCATCTTACACTCTTAGATGTCAGTGCATTTCTATCGTACTTTCTCCGAAATTCAGGCTGAGCCATGATTACTGAGAGACTTTTTACAAACGAAAGCACACAAAACGCCTTACCCCGCTGCGACGCCATTTCCGCTTCTGTTCACACTTCCATAAACATCTTGATTACAACACTGCTGCCACCTACTGGAAGAAAAAAAAAAGAAACGAGTCTTACAGTAGTCGCATATGATATGTAACATCTGACTTTTTATCATGGTAAATTCGCAATAGTGACTTTAATCCTGAAAGAAATGAATCGGTTATGACTGGAAATAATTTTCTATTGAATAATTATATCTTTAATGAAAATTTTATTTCATTAACACAAGGAGTAATGCAGTTTTTTATCAAAAATATTTATTATTGTTCAATTTGGGGAAGAGCGGAGACAATAGATTTATGAAAACTAAAGTATGACATAGTTACTTGTGATTATACTTGTGATTTCAAAGAATTTAAAGATCGTTGAAAAACGGCGTCAATAACAGTACCACTGTTAGTTGTCGAAACATTTCGATTAGTGTTCATTTCGTGCTTGAGTTCATCTTTCAGAAAAGCTATGAGCGGCTCAGCTTCTGGCAAACTGAAGTTAACGTTAAAATCACCACTCAAAATCATGGGAAGCGAGTGATAGTTTTTTTTTTTTTTTTAAAGAGCAGAACCACCTTCGGTATACGGTAAAAGTACAAAATGCAGGAAATCTTTAATTTTTTTAACTGATTCGGAGAAATGTATGCGACCACCAAAATGACAAGACTTACTGGTATGTGCGGTAGGCGGGCTACTACAGTTGGACCCTCAGACAAGGGTAGCGAAGAAACACCGTCAAGCGCATGCTTAAAAATTAGAAATATTAGAGAAAATCAAAAATACCTGTTTACTTAATTAGTTTTTTTTTAATCGAGAAAAATCTTTTTTAATCACAATTAAAAATATTTTATTGACAGCGACAGGAATTAACCTCAAAGTATGAAATGATAAGCATTTAAATATGTATTCAAATAATTCCATATTACTTACACCCATTTTTTTAAAGAATTATGAGCTTTGTCAGACGCTTAACAGGAAATATAATTATTAATATATAGTTTACACATATATATATATATCCTGAGATTTCAAACACAACGAGCCCTGAGACTTAGACATTTGAGCGTAATAATCACAAGTTTTTTCTGGATGAAGTCTAATAAGACTTGCTGGTGTGTGCGGTAGGCGGGCGTCTTAATTGCTAGTAGAGTTGGACCCCGAGACGAGGCTAGCGAAGAGACACACCCAAGGCGCTGAATTGGTCAAATCAAACAGCGCGCGCCTCCCCCGACTTCCTGTTACGCATTTCCGTCCCTTTTCACGAAATCACTCCAACAAATATCCACCAACCGAGAGTAAAGATGTAACACATCAAAAAACAATGTTACGAATTCAAAATTGTATCTTTACAATGACATCTTAATTATTATTTTCTGTTTACTCATCTGAGAAATATTAAATTTTGTAATCGGGTCATTCATTCCTGATAACCCTGTACTTCAACATCTTTAACCAATTATCAAGTTGGGAATTTTATCTAAATTTTACAAACAGAACGACAAGTACAAGTCTAGTGTCAGTTTTGAATTCAATGGAGAATACGTGTTGCATTTACCATGTGACCGTCATGAAATCAGCTCATTACAATTCTTAACTATAACAAATTTTATTGTGATGACTAAATTTCTCACAGGATATAAAACTTTTATATCTGAAAGTCAAGCTGAAGTAGTTTTATCTTTCTTTTCGATCCCAAATAAATTATTCTCGTAAAAATTCTCAAGAATATAAAAATTAAATCAAAAAGTTATTTTTTATCAAATCTGAAACATGAAATCAATCATTGATACCTTCAAACATATTTCATTGGGGAAAACAACACATTTTTTTTTACTAATATTATTTTAGTAACTATGATTTAACCTCTTGAGTGCCCCCGTCGTATATATCCGTCTCACTCAACCGGTGCGTTATGTGCTTGGACGTACAAATCCATCCTTCCGAAATAAGATTCTTTACTTCGCATTCCTATCAGTAAAACTTTTCTGGAGGATACGGAATGCAACATTATGACCTTGACAGAGTTTGCGAATAATTAAATTTACTTGTTTAATAGAAAAATTTTCTTGTTTGTGCTTCTTCTTCACTGTTCAGCTACACGAGGGCTTTTGGGGACGGTCCGCGTAATTTTGAACCATGGTCAAGTGACGCGGACGACACCTGATCTGGCACCACACCACACCAACGGGAGGACGTTTGAGCTCTCGACAGATTTAACGTGCATCGCCCCTACACGGCGGGTCTTCAGTGGTACTGGGATCGAACTCATGACTCGCTAGCCACGATCCGATGCCTAGACCACTTGGCTACCGCGGCCACACACCGCATACGCACGCCTATGTGAAAAACTGTAGCACTGGGGGGGGGGGGGCGAATCGCGTATCTTTTTAATCGACAGTTAAGAGGTTAATTATTTATAATGCAGAAATTTTATTAGTAAACATCAGGGGGAAAAAAGCGTTTTGATATTTTTAAACATAAAAGAATTTTTCTCTCAAAAATCAGATTGGATTGCATGCATGTATATTACTTTATTTTACTAAATAAAAATATAATGCATTTACTTTATAAAAAACCTTAAAGTGTATCTACAATAAGCCCCAATTTTATTCAAATACTATTTTGTTACCAATTATTTAATTTGAAATTGATACTTCAAAAATCCACTTTTAAAAAATTATATGTAACACATATTTTGTATTCTTACTTATATGCTTGTATAAAACTCTTATTTATGTACTCATATTCATTTTTCTTAAATAAATAATTTCTTTTATTGTCTATAAGCATACGCAATTTTTGATGGAAAAATATATCGGTACATAAAAAAAAATATTACTTTTCAGCCTCGAAGTATATGAAAAACAAAATATACATTTAATAACTTTCAAAAGTATAACAGAAAAATGTAGTAAAAAAACAAGTTATATTTAATCAATACCAAATATGTTTCACCAATCTCATTTTAATTTTTTTTTTTTTCATTTTGTTATACGACTGCATGCTTTTTATCAGGTGCGTAAAGAGATACATTATTGAAAAATGAAAAAGTATTGTAAAGCTAAGTAGCTGAGTGCATTATGTTTCTCACATATCACACCCTTGCGATGGAATGTTGGACTTTTATGTACGTACTCTTTGCAGGAAAGAAGACTCTTTTTACAGTAAGTTGAATATAAAAAAAATCATATTTTATACATATATGTGAGTTAAAATTTTCCAGCTTTGTTTATTACATCTTAAAGTAGATAAATAAATTAGTATGAGCTTATTTTTCCAAAATATGACAATTTTTATATTTTCGAGTATGATAGAGAATGGGACCATGCATCAGACCTTTTTTTTCGATAAGAAAAGGTTCTTGTGTGTGTGTGTGTGTGTGTGTGTGTGTTTGTTTGTTTGTTTGTTGTTTGTGTGTGTTTTGTTTGTTTGTGTGTGTTTTGTTTGTTTGTGTGTTTCTCTTTGATTGTGTTTCTTTGTTTGTGTTTTTTTTCGACTTTTTTCAACCCCTTTAAAGAAGAGGGATTTTACAATATTATTCCTTTGATATAAAAAAGAGTAATTAAAGGAGTTTGAGTCGATATCCATTTGCTCTCTTATAAAAGATGTTTCATTTCCTAAATAAGAATGCTAAATAGCTTTTAAACCTTTACGTTCTCAAGAAGGAAAAAAAATCGGGAGTAATATTTCTAAATCAAATAATACGAGGGAAGACCCAAAAATAACAGGAAATGTAATTTTTCATTTTGCAATTTTATTGAACTCTACATTAGACCTCTTCAAAGTATTGTCCATGTGATTAATTCACTTATCCCAACACTTTTGCCAAAGCTCAAAACATTTCTGGAACTCTTGAGGTAGGATACTGTTCAAAGTCGTTAGTGTGTTTCCTTTGACTTCATTCACATCACTGAATCGCTTTCCTTTCAGACTTCTTTTCCTGAGTGGAAATGAAAATAGTCCCGTGGAGCCAGATCGAGTGAGTAGGGTGAAAGAGGTACAAGCATCATGTTGTTATTTGTCAAAAACTGTTGGACCATCAAAGCTATTTTGGGGCTGGAGCGTAGTCGTAGGGACGCAATTAGTTCCCATTTCTTCACATTTCAGGTCGTTTTTGTTTCACACTCTTTCGTAATTTTCGTAACACATTCATATAAAAATGTTGGAACATTTTTTGTTTTCAAGGGGCGGATCTTTCAGTTTGTTTATTATTTAGTTTTTATTATTTAGGGAATACGAGAATTATTTTATTATCACAGAATTAAATTACAACCTGCACACTAGGTGACTAGATCTAGAATGATATTACATGAGAAAGAAAAACTATAAATAGAAATGAGAGATACAGGCGCCATCTATTGGCATAACAACAAAACCATGTTAACACTCAATATAAAGTCATTATCTTTAACAGATAACTCCCTAGATTTAACTCTAGGCGTTTTGTAGTCTTTCACATTCACATGCATTATCAATGCTACAAGCAAATCTGCAAAAACAAGCAGATTTTATTTTGGAAAGTGGGCTAGTAAACTTAGTAGCCAAATGATTTAATGATTGATTATATGCTAATGTCGCACTCAGAAACTACTTGCGACGAGTCTCGTAATTTGGATTCGCTGACAAGTGAAGAGGATGATACCTGAGCTAGCACCCCTATCGCCAAATTTCCACATCACTCTATAATATTAGCCAAAGTAAATCTTAATGAAATGTGTAAACATTGTGAGGATTTTAATTATAGAACCACAGGCTAAAAAGGACAAAGAAATACTATTTTTTTTATTTTAAAGGATTTCAGCCATTTTTTTCCCCTTCTGCAAAAGATTTTCTATAGTGTCTTCAACTACCTGAAAACATATTCAGGATGATTACATGAAACTTGGAACATATATATTTTTAATTCCATTTTTCAAAATTGTATATACTGGAATTTGAAATGATATAGGGTGATTCATAAAGAAGTACACACTTTCCAGATTATGTAAACCAGTAACAGTCAAAGTCAAGCACCACCTCAGCAAACCGTAAGGTAGATGTATTCTTAAAGTTTGTGTCTCGCCCCTGGCAAAAGTGAAATAAGAAATATCATGCGTGTCATGGGACTAGACAGTCAAAATGGCGGCGTTTATAGTGAAAAGGCTTTTTGTGTTTTTGAATTTAGCAAAATGTCACGGAAGCCACTTTTTTGGATATGTCAACTTTTGCGTTCTCTTGCTTACTCCTTGGGGATTCCTTAAGGGAAAGAATTCTTTCAACCAACTTTCACCGAAGACTAGAAAACGTGATTATGCAAATTAAGTTTAGTATATATATTCTGTATTCGCGAGTTTTGGAGAGTTAGTGAAGTGAGAATCGAATATTAGTAAAGTGAGAATTGAAGTTTACTGAAGTATGTGAAGTGAAGGATAGCTTGGATGTGATGTGAATTAATGAGAAGCGAGCAATCCGGCAGTAGAACATAAACAGTGTAGGACGTATGAAGTTGAAATCTTTAAGAAGTGCTCAAGTCAACTATTAGTGTTCAAGGCCTCGCCTAACGGATAAAGAATTGTAAGAGTTCAGGTACTGTGCTCATATTTTAGGTAGAAGTTAGATAGTTAAATTGTTAGTGCACGCCCGAGGTAAAAACGAGCTTGTATAAGTTATCACAGGAATATAATTGAATGATCGTATATATTATCCCCACACTATCTTGTCTCACTTCAGTCTTCTAAGTGTTGATCAAACTTATCTTAACTGGATTATTATTGTGTCTGTGTTGAATATTGTGACAAATAAACAATTGTAGTGAATCATGTCGTCTGATCAATTAGTTCATCCCACACATCTAGCTGGGTTAGAGGGAAGAAGGAATAACAATTCCTCACAAACTCTTTGGTTGATGTCACAGTTGCAGGAAATATTAACAAATTTATTCACCATTTGGATGTTGCACCGCCACACTGGTCGGCCCACGTCCTAGATTACCTCGATGAGCATCTTCCTCAACGATGGATTGGACAAGTCGCGGGCTGCGACATGTCACTTACCCAATGGCTACCCAGAAGTCTTGACAACACTTTATGATTTCTTCCGGGGGGGGGGGGGAGTACGAGAAAGACAAGGCATTCGTCCCTACTTTTCATGCTGATCTTGCGGGTCTGAAACAGCATATTATAGTGCTTCTCAAACTTTCAATATTTGCGACCCATTATTAAATCATAATTTCCATCACGCCCCCTTCCTAACAATAACAATGTATTGAATTTAATACAACTATACTTTTACGTTAAAGCTACAATACGACTTTAAATTCTTAAGTGCTCCAGGCGTATATAAACGTCTCGTTCGCTCAAAGCGTTCACTGCCTTGGACGTATATATACGTCTTTCTGAAGTACGTTCTTTCCTGTGCACAAGCAGAGACGTCTTAAGGCATGGACCAACTGGGCCTGGGCCCCAGTCACAATAGGGGCCTCGTCTCGTTCTTAAATCAACCTTAATAAGATTATAATTCGAATAATTTCAATGGTCAAATGTTATTTCCGCCTGTATTCTCCAAAAAAACTTGGAATTTCGTACGATATGTCAACTGGCTATATAGAATAATTGTCGTCCACGTACACAGGCCTAGGCCTACCACCATACACTGTCATTTCTCATGCAGTCAAAAGGCTGCAGTCGGTCGAGTCGGTTTGTTCGATTGCAAGGTCATACCCATTTATTTTATTCGGCTTATTGTTTGTATGAGTATTTGATAACGTATGCTATGTACTGTCTACTTTTAATTGTCATAGGTGGGGCCTACATTTGTGTAAGGGCCCAGGCCTTCTTTTGTATAGGGTTCCAGGTCCAACTTTTGAATAGGGGCCCAGGGCCTCAAGGAGTCTTAAGACGTTCCTGTGTTCACAAGCTATCCATACAATTATTTCGAAGGCTTTGGGATGCAATAAAAGGACCTTGACAGTGTTTGCGAAGGATTTACTTATATTTCAGAGGATTTGCTTATTTATTCCTCCCCCCCACACACACAATACATCACATACGCGTGCCTACGTGGAAAATGGTGGCATTGGGAGCAAATTGCATAACTTTTTATCTGCAGTATTATAAACGGCACAAATTATCAAGATAAGTGTTAATTTTTGTACATAATTTAAAATATGACAAGCCCTTGGGGTCACTGGTAATTATTAAACATGTTCTAATAGTATTGTTAAACTATGTAATTATGAAATACATTGCTTGCAGTACTGATGTATTTATAAGTTTATTAAAGCAGTGTAAATGGGTATTGTATTTTTTATTATGTCAGAATGTATTCTTTTTGTTTTACTTTCAGTTCATTTATAATTTTTTGAAAGAATTTTTTTTTACAACTTTTCAATGTGCTCGCGCCTCCCTTGTATAGTTATTACGCCCCTCCCCTAGGGGGCGCGGCCCCACAGTTTGAGAAACGCTGGTGTATTACAACCACTATCAATGGACTCAATTCAGGTATCTTAACGCGTGTTTCGCCTAAAATGGGATTATAGGCTTAATGTGTGTGACGTGATTAAAGGTTCACGCGTAGAAATCTGTGACTGTCTCTAAAAAAACTTAAAATAATCTCATACAAGTCTGTTACTGGTTACATATAATATCTTATATTGTTATTGATTTATAGTGCATTGAAACTGCATACTTCATTATGAATCAGCCTGTATTATTTATTTAGAAATATAAATGTTTGAAAAAAATATCAATTGTAAAATAAAAATGCTATTTTTGACATCAAATTGTTTTTGGTATTTTTTCTTCATGAAAAACTATGAGAATAAATGCTATTTACACACTTTTCTAGTTTTAGTAGATAAGTTACTTTAAAAAAATGTTATAATTGAGACTTTTTTTCTCGAATAAATTCTCAAATAATACCCAAATTTATCAATGCCACGTTATAAAAATGTTTCTTAGTTTTAAAATTTTAAATTAGAGTTTTTCTGTGCAATTCCGAATTTATAAGACAAAAACTTTATTTATTCATAAAATATGCAACAAAAAAATTATTTTAAACATAAAAATTTCTTAAATATAAACAAACATAAGTTCATCTTTTTCCTTTAAAATATGTATTAAAAATCGTTTGTAAAAAAAATGTTAACAATGAATAATTTTTCTCAAAATTCAAAAAAAGCAATGAATACAAACAAAAATAAAACAAATCATTTTTCCAATGTACTTTTGACAAAAAAACTGCTTCCCAACCGGAAAAAAAGTTTTTAATTTTAAAATATTATGTTTGTTTCTGAATTCGAAATATATTTCAAAGCGGAAATTAATGCTCAAAAATGTGTACATAACCCAATTTAGTTTGAATTCTACTCATGCTTATATTTCTAACCTTTGTTCTTAAGAGTCGAAATTCGTAAATCATATCAAGATCCTAATCACAGTGAAGATAAACTACTTCTCATAGCGCAGTTAAGTCACATGTTTCCTTATTTATATATATAACGTATTCTTACTAAATAAAACTTACGAAACACGTTACTCAATTTGTCGTCTATTCCGAAGTAATGATTGTCTATGTTCCACTTCCTAAGATGAATGCTTAATAATGTTGACTTCACCGCGGACTTCGAAGAATCTTTTGTTTTCTGATTAAACAGTCCATCTACCAAAAAATCATTCTTAAACCAGACTTGTAATGATGCTACCTAGAAAACTACTTCACTACCTAGATTGCTTGTAGACAATTCAGTGTCAAAATTTCATTTGTCACTCTATTGTATTCCAAAGGTTACAGCTTGCTCACATCTTAAGACAGTTAACGAAGAGTTCTTATTCGTGGAAATTTATAAAAACTATTATACATATTTTTATAAACCAGCCCATTTTTATTATTTTTTTTCAATATTTTTATCTTATAGACTCGGAAATGCAATTTATGTTCCGTGACGGATTTGAGATCAGAAGAATTTTGATTATCGTCTGTGTAATTTGTTGCAATAACATCTCTAAAAAATAACAATCCAAAAGCATAATTGGCAAAAAAAAAAACCTCTAATTATTAATTCTCCAGTTCTCTAATAATAAATTATTCTTTTAATTCTCTAATACACATGAATATAATAACTCAAATCCTTTTATTTTCACAAAAATTAGAACATAGAAAAACTTTACTGTGTGTTGCCAGTTGCAACTTAATTTTCTAAAATACATCAAAAAAAGATTATAATCAGATAGAGAATCAACTTGATAATTTATATTGATTAGTTCGTTTAAATAAATTCCGTTAACAGAGCCACAAGAATGCTACTGTGGTACTGTTAAAAATAATATTCGACATTTTGATAAATAGCTTTACTTTTATTTTTGCTTATACTTTTAGATATTTCGCATATAAGCCGAGAATTTTTTGGAACTTTTTAAAGTTAAAATAAGAGGATCGGCTTGTGTACAAACTCACTAGTTTTGGGGGGGGAAACATAATTTAGAAAAAAAACCTTTTATAAAAAACATTTTTTCTATTAGTCATTTGAATTTTTTTAACGCTTTGTGTGTTTTGAATGGAAGTTTTATTCTAAAGAGGGAAAAAAGAGACATAAATCCTTCAAAGTCAGTGTCAGAATCCGAGTTTACGAATAATTTGTAAATTTCACATTCACTCAGTGGGATATGATCATGCGAGTTCTTCCTCCAGGGCATGAAACATAGGTCTACAATTACATGTGACCTTTTTCTATTATTATTATTATTTTGGTTTTTCCTCTAATTCAGAATGTTTTTTGTTCACTCTCAAACTTGTTTCTCATTTGCAAAAAAAACACCGAGAAGCCATGCTGTTATCAAAATGTTCAGCAAATGAGATATCCTGTAATTTGTAATGAGCCGTATACCAATTTCTCTTCCAGCTAATTTTCTAAGCAAAAAAAGTGCTGAAAGTAAGACTAGCACAGGTAGTGTACGAGATGACAAATGAATGAAAAAATATGTTAGCTTCGTATAAGATTACCATTTTATGCATTAGCAACAATATCATCCTCACGGCAACACATGTTTGAAAATTACAAGACTTTTCCCCCAATTCGGCTTATATATATGGGTTTTGAATTTGGGGTAAATTATTGAAGAAAAAATACACTCTGCTTTTTATACTGTACGGCCTATATTCGGAAATATACAGTAACTAATTTTATTTAACTACAATGTTCGTATTAAAAATGATGCTTATGCATAATGTTTTCCTTTTAAGTAAGCACTGTTTCTTACACACACACATATCTAAGTTTCCAACTTTTAAAACTAGCAAATTTTGAGCATCAACTAAACGTTAAAAAATGCATTATTCAACTACCCAAGCAATGTTTTAACGTTATACTCCTTCTGCCATTAAATTCTTGCCTTAACTGACGCTAAATTCTTGAAATTGTAGAATTTCTTGATGATCATTACACTATACGAAGAATCGCAACTTGATGAAATACTATCCACAAAATATTTCTGTGCGATTATTTTTAATGAATGGTTTTCTTTTCCAAGAACAAGGCCTTTAGAGACTTGCGAGGGTTAACACAGAAATAGTTTGAACTTTAAATTTTATTTCACATCAATATTCAACATCATTTTGTACTTTTGAAAGTCTTCTCGACACTCTTAAATGACCTGCATGGAACATTTTTAATATCCTTCTTAAGATATTGAGCATAACGTCTTTTGCCATCCGTAATGAATTCCACAGAAGTGAGTGTTATTGAGATGAGGCATCAAGATATATTAGAAGAAAAAGATGTCCACATCCTTCAACATATAATCTGTTAGATAACAAAAGATCTGACATTTGCATTCTATTGGCAAATCGTTAGTTCAAATCATTTGTTCCAAGGCAAGATCAACAGCTTACCCCCTTAGTAGTGACGCGAACTCGAGAGCTTCTATCGTAATCGAATATAGTAGACACTAGATGCAATACAACCTTGCTATAATGGTTAAATATACACCCATGGAGAATGTAATCCTCACTAAATCGCTAATTTTCGCAACATATACGACGCATGCGTCGAATAAACCTGGCATTAGCTGAGATGACCGATGACATTCAATCGAAAAAACTCAAAACAACAGAGAATTTTCCGAGCTGTACGTTGTGACTTTTTTAGAAAATTAATGGTAGCGGGAGAGTTAGGTAATTAAATATTTGGTTTATTTACGTCATAGCTATTAATTACAGTTTATACATTTGTAATGCCTGTCGGTTCCTGCTTCCCTCTGAAACCCCTTGTCTACCCTCAGACCCGGCTAGGTGTGTAGGAGAAACTGAATAATCAGCAGACATGATTCACTCTAATTTATTGTCACCAAAATATCAAGCAGACGCAATTATAATCTAATTAAGATAACAGATCAGATAGCAGAGCGCGGAGGTGAGATTCAATAGCCTGGGGATAATAGTACGGACCCTCAACAGATTCCACGATAGCTTAAACAAGCTCAATATAAACTATGTCACGCACTAATAAGCTTAACTTCTATTTAAAATAAGAATCACGATACCTGTACTTTTTTGAAGTCACGTCCTACACCCGAGTCCTTGAAGGTGATCCTTATCCGGATTTAATCACCGTCAATTGATCCACTCTCAGTAATCTTCAATTGATAAACTCCAAATGCACTTAATCATTTCAGGATCCTTCACTCTCCAACTAACCATTTAACTCGTCAACAAACTCTTAAAACTGAATACAGAATTTATATAATATACATAATTTGCATAATCACGCTTTCCTCACTCGGTGAAAATTGATTGATAATATTGTTTGCCCAGAAAAATCCCCAAGGGGTTATTAGAACCGTGTATAGATCCGTAGCACATCCACGTTGAAGTTATTCAAAATATTGGTTGTTTTATGAGAGTTCAGAATACGATATTTGTAAGGGAGGAGGCACCAAGACCGTTCTCTTCAGTGTTTTTCAACGGACTCTTTCCACTCCATGGTCTTAGGAGGGAGGCGGTTTCTTTCTGACACCTCGAGTTACACTCTGAGTTTTTCACACGGTCAAAGGTTGACGGGGCGATGACAGAAGACAGGACCTTGCAATATTTAGGGGTGCACATGTGCATAGAAACGCGGTTATCCTATCCACAAAAAGGAGCCAATTTTTCAGATGTGTGACGCGAAAACGTCACAAAGTGCATTACTTTCCGAATTCGATTGATTTACTTTCACAGAGTACGAGCTAGAAGAGTTTATGCTCTTCATGAATGTTTTGTAGTGGCGTACACAAGGAAGGGGGTTGGAGTCTACCCCCCCCCCTTTTATGGACACCAGATTTTAAATTTTTACCACAGAAATTAACACTCGGTGCTTTTGCCTACGTGTTTATTAGAATGTTACCTCCCACACCTATAAGGGAGATCCGTGAACGTCCCTGATGTTTTGTCTATAGCTTGATCCTTATTAAATCAGAATTTTGTGAAGATATGACAAAAACAGTCCACTGAAACATGATCACTGTTCTAAAATTTGTTTTAATTTCACGGGAAAAAATTTTGGATTTTTCCAAAAATATCTATTTTTGTTGCCAAATTTGTTGACTTGGAAACATTTGATGATCAAATTAATCGTCAAGTAGGTCACCAAGATCATTATTCTTTCTATAATATTAAATGAATAGGAATCTTTCTTGATCCCCAGTTGATTTTTCCGACCACAATACCGTTTGGGCATAGAACACACAGTCCAACATTTTGTAACAATGTTAAAGAGAATCGGTGCCCTCTACCTATATTATTAAATCGAAAATTATCATATTCATTTTTAACAAGAAGTGTTTGGCATAGAAGCTGAAAAATGTTCCTGTAGATTAAACAGGCAATTACAATTTTCCTCATTACTTCTTTAAAAATTAAACAGTTTTTAAAAACAACAATAACCATTATGAATATATTGAAAATTTCCTTTTTTTTTTAAATATCTTCTCTCCGACCAATTATTTTTAAAAAATATTCAAAAACGTCACTTTTAGTAAGAAAAAATATATGTCAAGGATATGCAGTATAAATCAAAGATGCATGGATATAGTTAGTTTAAGTAAAAATATGCACATGGTTTTGAAAAAGCAACTTCAATACAAAAACAATACGGCATCAAAATAATACAGCCTATTGTGTTAGGAAATTTCATCATCTCTTTTTCTTTGCTTTCTTTCCAATAGATTATCCAGAAAATGCACATATTGCTGTCGTCAAGCATAGCTATCATTAAAAGAAAGCGTACAGCATCCTAAACACCAAATTAAATTGTGTTGATTTACAGAGAGATTTTCAATACTAAGGAATTTAACTATAAAACTATTTACTTCATTAATATATTTGAATTTTTCACTCTCTGCGTCAAACTACTTTTTTTAAAAAATTAAGTAAATGAAACACATTTTTTATTTCGATACTTTAAAGTCAAAGCCAATTATTTAAGAGATTGACAACTTTCATACAAAATAACTAAAAATATGCACTTTTTTTAAACGTCTTTTTGAATATAATTTTTATAAGAAATTTAAACTATCGAAAACTTTCAAAATTATCGTTCATAAAAGTAAATATTTGGTTCTATAGCTACCAAATCACAACCAACCGATTCGTTGAAGAATTTACCTATGCCAATACGAATATATCGGTACAAAGAACCTAAGCAATTGATTAATTGCTAATAATGTCGCACTTAAAGAAACAGCTTAAGAGTTATTGCCGATGGACCTCGGTCAAATGTGGCGAAGGGGATTCTTAAATGACCCCCCCCCCCCTTGTTTCCGTAAGAGTGTTGATCCTCGACAGATTTAATGTGTATCAGCCTCTTTACACTACGAGTTTTAAGGCCTTATCACACAGGCATTTCTTGGAACAATTCGAGTCTCTTTCAAACGACCGTTTCAAGCAGCTGTGAGGATCAAGGGTTACCGTAAACTAAACGATACGTTTTTTAGTCAGCCGTGCCCTATCTTCACATTGAAAAATTACTCGCCAATTTTTCTGCTACGCAAAACGAACATCCAATATTATTTCTTTTTTTCCGCCCAAGCTTTTATTGACGGTTGTAAACAGAGAAATGGAGCGTCATTCTGTTAAAAATATTATACGCTATTAAAATATCATACGCCCTTTCTGATGCGTTTAACGAAGCCGAGGCTGCCATCTTGTTCATGACGTAGGGAGTCGAAGAACCCCATTGACTGGAATTTCAAGCAATTCTTTCAGGTCAGTGGGAAAAAGCTCTTCGAAGCCGTTGCTATCCAAATGGGCAAAATCACTAAAAAGGATTGCTTGAAAGAAAAAATGCTCCAAATAGGTATACGTGTGGTAAGGCCTTTAAGTACCATCAGGAATCGTAAACACGTGACTCGAAAGATAACGCCAGTCTCGAGCTCGCGATCAAGACCATTCGGTTACTACGACCATTGGATCCAGACAAGTCACAAAAGTTGTAGGTTGATTTGATTTCTTATACCCAGAACTAGCACTCTGTTCTTCGAACTTCCACACCAAGCCAACGTATTTTGAACCCTGATAATAATCGTTAACGATTACCACCCAACATATGGTGAAAAATAAAAATTACTATTAAAAAATTCGCCAACCTGTAGACCAGTGATTCCCAAAGTTGTCTATATCGATCCCCAGAGCTCTATGACGACCTGCCAGGTGTCCACGCCAGAGAAAAAAATAATTTGGGGGTCTATGATAGTAGCTCTCCTTAAACTAGATCGTGACTTTAATTTTAAAAGAAAATTTAATCAAATGGAAACCAGATTTACCTATTTAACATGTTCATTTACTAAATTTAATGAAGCTAATTTGCAGTTACAAGGACCATCACTTCAGCGTTTCTTGCTAGAATTAAGCTAAGTATAATATTGGATGTCCTGAATTTTCCCGAGTTTCTGAATTTGTCACAAACATTCTGCTGGGAAAATGACATTTTAACCTACGTTCAACATTTAAATGCCCTTTATTCAGATTTTGGAACTAAGTTTGAGAATGCTTTGACTGTGATAATACCACAGTAGGCGATGAATTTATATGGTCACATTGAAAAAAACACCGAATGTCAGATTACAAGAGGAGCTGATTGGAATAGGCCTTTACGAGACCTTAAAGTACAGTTTAGAAATTGATATCAGCAATTTTGAAAGCAACTGATTCATCCATCCCATTAAAAGCTTTTATTTGTTACTCAGTTACTTTGTGTAAGTTATTTTATGTATTAATTAAATTTTAATTTAATTAATTAACAAGTGTGTCCTAAGTTTTAAATACTATACTTCACTACAGATAGAAATCTAAATCTTTTACAGTAAGTTGCTCTCTACCAGCTGTAAAAAAAAACCCATTTAAAAGTTGATTAATTTGCAAAAATTAAATATTAGGTAAAAAGGGGTCTACCCCAACCCCCACCCCAAAAAACATGGCAAAGGGGTCTTTGAAACAAAAAAGTTTGGGAACCTCTGCTGTAGACTAATCAAATCAGTTGCAAAGTATAATTATTTCTGAAATGAAAAAACATCAAACATATTCAAATATCATTGAGAAGATTGAAATGGGCTAAAAATATCATGCTATGGAATGCGAGTGAAAACAAAATATATTTTCTGATAAAACAATTTAACCTTGGTAATTCCAATGGCTCTAAACAACTATTGGAATGACTCAAGGAAGGAATCGACAGAATATTTCAGTTGACAAATGAAAAATATCAGTAATTCGAGAGGCTTTAGTCACATGACGATTGTACGATTTACAGAGAATTTCGAAACGTATGGCCTCTGCAATAATCAAGCTATGCCCAAACAGTATAAATTATACCATTTGGGCTTTTAGTAAGTGGTGTTAGTTGAATATTTTAGTAGAAACAATGCTTATTGTCCTCCACTTAGGAATTAATTGAACAAAGAAAAATTATTTTCTATGAATAAGCCAAAGTTTAGACTTGAATCACATGGAACATCTCTGCATTTTATTATATTGCAACGTTTATCCTAATAATAAACAATTTTCCTCTGCCTGTAAACTGAAAGTAGTCCATTATAAAGGAGTGGCACAATACTTTAGAAGTTGAATTTAACTATCTTTTTATTCTAATGAAAAACAGAGTATTTGAGATTATAAGGGAAAATGAAAGCCAATATTAAATTAGTTTTCATACTTTTGTCTTATAATTAATTAACAGAGTAATTTTCACTTATCTCGAAAATGTGTTTGTTAACTTAATAATTTATTGTATTACTCAAAATCCTCGTGAAATCTAATTATAATAAATAAAATGTATATAATATATTTCATTTGTTTAAATTAAAAAATAAAATAATTATAACTCAAATATTAAAATCTTCATTTATCCCATGATTTTGAACATTGAAGTGTTCTTATAATATTTTAAAGGATTGTAGTTCTATATAAATGCTAAATTAAAAATAATCAGCATAACTCTTTAATGTTTTTTTTAATATTATGGCTTTTCAAATTTTAGTACTTTCTCACAATTTATCATTTCCCTTTATTGCAGCAGTGAATTTTTCATCTTCCTGGTTAAAGGTATATATTTATGTTGAAGAAGAACTATAACTGCATTCCAAATCTATGATAGATAATACTGTCAAAAATCAGTGATAAGCTCAAAGCATAAACAATAGTACTTGTGCACTGTAGCAGTCTCAAGAAACCAGTGAAACAACATGGGTGTAAGTACTAAATTTGCATTATTAAAATATATTACTTATTTACTTCTGACTAGCAATCTAATATGTTCTTGATACTTAATTCTATCTAGAACAGAGAATCTTGATATTGGGTGTGAAAGAGAATACATTGTGTATTAATATACATTTCTACACTTTCAGCAGTCTATTTCTGCATTTAACAGAATGAAATGAAACTCTCAATAACTTTAATTGAAGTCAGACATTTTATTCACAAATATGCTTAAAACACCCAAGCATTGAAGACCTCAATAAATTAAGAATCTACTTAAATACTCTCTAAAAATTGTAATAGGACAATAGAATTTTAAAAAACATTGTTAAACATAAGGCTTTTAAACTTATACAAAAACACACATATTTCAAGCAATTTTTATTCAACATTTCTGTTTATACACAAGCATACAATGAAAATATAATTTGTACACATTTAAAATTTTCAGAGGGGTTTTTTCCCCCAAAAAAACTTAATAGAGGGATATGCATACTTTTTATATATGTTGTAAATTCCTTTTTGCAATGTATAACCCCCTCAAATCCATAAGGCAGCTATGTTGTAACGTTTTTTAAATTATGTCAATAATGATTTTTTTTTCTTTTTGTATAATTCACTGGTTTTTCTAATATCTATCATTACTCACTTCATCATCAACAGATAAAGATGTCAAGGTATTTATGCTGACATAGCAAATGTTTCTATACTTTTTTTGCAAACTTGAAAATTACAAGAAAAAGCAACATGTGTGTTATTACATTACATCAAAATTTTTAAAAGCATATATATATATATTTATATATATTTTCAAAGAATCAGAAAATATATAATTTTTTTAAATTTTAAATTCTTCTAACAAAATTCTTTTTTCGCAAACACACTTTGAAAAAATAATTTTTCAAAAAGTAACAAAGTATTTCATTTGTATATTAATTTGTTACTTAAGCATGCATTCCCCCTTTTTCTGAACAATATATGTGTGTATTCAATTTTATCAATTATTTAATAATAAAATGACAAACAGAAAACAGTGAAATTGTTCATATATGTTTGTTCTTTTTAATCCATCATTTTGAGTACTCGACGATCCCCCCCCCCCATTATAGGAACAAACATAAGGTAATTATAATCGTTATACATATTTTCAAACATCAGAAAATAAAATACATCACCAAATCAACTTCTGACATCACCAATGAATAAATGAGAAATTAACAATAAACATTTAATGATTTTCAGATGCATTTTTATAAGCACTTAAAATGTGCTCAGCAACTTTTTCAATACCAATCATGTGTTTAGCTTGGATAAGAACTGTTGGCCCATTTTGTCTCATTACATTAGCATCAGCTGACATGACCTAAAAAAAAAGGGAAAATAAATCATAAATTTTAAAAAATGCACAATCTTTTTATATAAAACTCAGCACCAAAAAAAAAAAAACTCATAGAATATAAAAAGTTTATTATGAATGAAAAACAAAGAAGAAAAAAAAACTTAAAAGAATTGCTGCAATTTAGGCTATTTAAATTTTTGTATAAGATTTCTTATAACATTTTAAAATTTATTTGCATTCATTAATGTTAACATCTTTAAAAAATACATTATTTCTCACTATTACATTAAAATTATACCATGGGGGGAAAATGTTGTTTCTAGAATGTAACAAAAATATTTAATAGTTTACAATTCAATAATCTCTAAACTTAGAAACCGCAAACAATTCAACAACAAAAAGATTTTTATACACATTAGTTCAGTTGAAGAATTTTAATACATTATTTGCAAAACTTACTGTATTTCAGACTTTTTTTGTCAAGTCCCTCTGCCATTTTAAATTTTAAAAAATATTTCAGATATATGATATTCTGAATTTCAAAATATTACCTCCAGATTAGCACCAACAGCTTCAGCTAAATCAATTTTGTTAATTACTAACAAATCACTTTCTGTAATACCTGGTCCTCCTTTTCGGGGTATCTTATCACCCCCTGAAATGAAACGGAAATATAAATATCTTTAAGAAGGCCAAGTTTTAGAAGAATAAAGTAATATATATATATAAGAAAACATTAATTTTAAAATGTTGTTATACATTGTAATTTATTTTCTCAATGCTTACTTTGAAGTTATTTGTCTGAAAAGATTGTATTTTTTTCCAAAATATGTAAATTAGCAGCTTATTTCAATTTTGAATATTTTTCCATAAATATTTCTATTGGTACAAATAAATAAAATAAATATTTAATCATGTTATCACAAAAAATAATAAGAGAATATTATTTAATGAATTTATTATTTTAATGAAGAATGCAAGATGATGAAAAAAGGTTAATATATTTAAATTGTGTATTTTAACACTTTCGTTATCAAATTTTTTGGAATTTTTGTTAAGCCACATCACAGAAAAACTTTATTTATAGCAGATACAAAATGAAGCCCTTTACGTATAGGACATGAGAAATTTATAAATATTTGATATTTATCATTATTATTTTTGATACAAGTTTCTGAAATACAAAAATGTTAAGTTAAACAAAATTAAAGTTGATAAACATTCAAAAAGTTGTAGTTAATGAAAATAAACTGATAACACATGTTTGTCAGTATTGGTACTTATTATACACAAGGCTTAGTGCATAATAAAATTTTTCAAATATTTAAAAAAAAATGTATTTTAAAAGCAAAAACATGAAAAATCAGAATATTTTAGCCAGGGTTGTGCAGACAGTAGGGGAAATGACTAACTCCGACTCCTGGAATATTTTAAAAACCTAATGACTACTCACATATATGTGCATGTATACACATGTGCAACACCTTATTTTTTTTAAAATATAAAAATAATAGATTCTACAGAAGAAAAAATGTATGACATAGCAGATTATTTACATTAATTAACATTTATTATGAAAAGAAAAAAATAAGCATTAGAAACCTTATAAAAACAGTATAGCCTCAGCAAGATCTTATTTGATAGAGGACTACAAATTCAATTTGATGAAGTTCAGAGCTGAGAATAGTTTTCCCACACAAACTTGAGTAGTAGGAAAAGCTGCTACTGTTAGGGCTACTTTAAACATTTCAGAACAGATTTGTGTAAGTTTTAAAAGAGGTGTGTAGCAAGAGCAAATCCAATTTTTCTGTTTCTTCAAGTACAAATCTGTGTAGAATTTTGTTTGAATTTTTTCATTTTTTTAACTGAAGGCTCCTGGTTCTTTATTGCATTTGCTTTGCCTTAGCTTTTTCAATATTATCCCAATATTTCTCAAAATCTAACTCATAATTAAAAAAAGTAAATAAAATAATAACTCAGTATACCATAATTTTTTTTTCAATTCACTTTAATTTCATTTCCAATTCAAACAAACAAAGACTGGAGTTTGCATATTTTTAAAAACTCCATCTCCTGCTCTTTTTATTCAAACTTCTGTCTGACTCCCATTCCTGAGCCCTGATTTTAACAGTATATTGATATAGCATTGAATAAGAGCATATATTATAAACTTTAGGAATTAAAGTAAACAGTATAATTTATTCATATACTTTAATTATAGATAATTTCAGGGAGAAAAAACAAAAAATTCATCTCTATTTTTGATTTTATCACTTAACACACATTCATTTTATTTACTTTTAATAAAAAAAATGTACATGAAAAAATATTTTTATTAAGTCTGCTATTCTCAGTACTAATTTAGAAACAGTAAAAATACCTACCAGCAACATCTATAACATAAATAATATAATCTGCTAAATCTCTACTAAAATTAGCAGCTAGATTGTCACCGCCAGATTCTAAGAAAACAATTTCTGGATTGAATTTTCGTGTCAGGTCTTTAACAACTTGCAAATTTAAGGAATAATCCTATGCAAATTTTTAAAAAAATGAGAATTAATGAACTATTCCTATAAAACACAGCAATGAAACTTAACAAATGTTATCAAAATATGAATAATTTTCTTATTTAAAACTATCACACCCAAGTTTATCATACCATAACACACATTTAACAAACATTATATTTTAGTAATATACCACAAATTTAAATAATTTCAAATAGAGTTATTCTAATAAGTATACTTTTTTTAGACCAGATTTTTAATAAATAACTTGTATTAAAAGTAATTATTAATTATACGTAGAGAGATATTTTGTTAATAAAACGAATATAATCATTGAATTTTACTGATAAAGATTAATTTTACTGATAAAAGATTTGATAAGGACTTATCAAAAGAAAAAATCAAATTAAAAAAAACATTAATTCTTAAAAAGAGATTGTATTGTTTGTATTGTATTTGCTTTCTTTTTTAAAAAATATAGAGCAACAGTAAAATAAATTGCAGGCATGTCAAAAACACAGGAAGTACTTAAACTAAGGAAGTACTTAAACTTAACACAGGAAGTTAAAACTAATAACTTATTAAGACTTTAAATATATAAAAGAAATTACAACAAAGGAAATGTTTACTTGTACATCAAAATCTATCAAAAATTAACTAAGGCATCAAATAAGGCTCTAATGATATGTGAAGATGGAATAAAACTAATCAATAAATACAAAAAATTCAAAATAAATTTTGCCTATACTTTTAAAAAGAAAAGGAAGTAGTTAACTGACCATACAAGACGAAAAAGTTTTAAAAATGTGAAATTGTACAAATATGGACATACAGGAATTCTCTTGTTTACTTTACAGTATGAAATTTACATACATGGAATTTTATGCATATAAAAAAAAATTTTAGTTCATTCAATTGTTCATTTGCTTTAAACATTTTTTGAACTGAAATCTTTAGGACATCATGATAAAAGTTTTCAAAACCCAGCAATTTTCCAAATAGCTATAATTGTAACAGGCCTGGACATTTTCTGAAGTGATATCACTGAATGATACTCAAACTTTCAACCAATCAAGCACTGGCATAGCAAACTCTGAGGGGGCTCAGTATCAAAATTCCTACAGGCACTTTTTTAGATATGGGAGCTTTTTTAGTGGAATGCAGTTACACATGTTGGGGCCCCTGTAGCTTGGGTGCCCCGGATCATTGATAATGCTGATACAGCAGTAGCAACGCCCCTGCAATCAAATGACATAAATAACTGTACTATCCTTTCTAATGCATGGTTCACACAGGTAAAAAAAGAAATTGGATGTAGAGCCTGAAGTATTAAATTGTTTACTTAATGTCCTGTGTGTTCCTTTTTATTCAGTATTTTTCCGCCATGTAATAGCCAGCTTTTTGTACAATCATGAATAAAATGTTTCCATGAAAAAGTCTCTTCATTTGCCCTTGTCACGTGTGTTATAAATATTACAACCAGATAAATATGTGCCAATACCAAGTCCAATTCAAGTGGAAATTATTTCCATAATAAACTTTAATAATTTCCATATGTAAACTTTAGACCAGCAATTACTGCACAAGTCTGTATAAACTACAATTTTATTAAAAAAAACTCAATAACAACTTTAAAAAGAATTCTAAATCTCTTCATTCTTTAGAGATATCAAAGTTAATTTAGAACTGTTAAATGCTTTGATTATAGATTTATATTTAAATCAAGTTTTCACAAACTAGTTGTCAATAACTAAAAGTGTCCCAATTGACAAAGATCATTTAAAATCTATACAAAAATATTAGAAAATAAACTTTGCACTACCTTTTTTTTTCTTTTCTCAAAATTATTTAATTTGTAAAGACTTTGAAAATAATCTAGAGGTAACCCAATTTTACACCAAATAATATTTCTCAGATGTATTTTAACATTAATATTTTATCTGTATAACTACAGGAACTAAATCAGTCATTACATTAGATAACATTCAATAAAAATATAGATTGTAAATAGGCATACACAAGATAAGATATTAACATATTCTACTCAGGACAAAGGAGAATTTTAGGAGATAAAGTATTAAAAGAGGTAAATAAATCTTTTTTCCTTAATATGAGGGTCACTCTGATATTTTCAAGATGCACGCAAACGAGAAGTTTAAAAAAAATTAATGGTTTAATTTGAAGATACAAAGTATTTTAACACAGCAGACGAATTTTTATTGACTTACTTCAAATTGTTTAGGTTCGAATAAATTTTAGACAGAAGAGAAAATGGAGTGATATGAGAAAACTTACACAAACTGTTGAAGTCTAGGTCTATCGAGATTAAATGCAATCGCATTACATATATTCTGAGCTTAGTTTGTTTTAAAACTTTGTTTTTGTAGTCACTTACATTGAGAAATATTTTTCACTTAAACACAGTGTGCTGAATGGCATTAAAATGCTTATAGCTGTTTGAGAAATCCATGTATTTTGCATGAATTTGACCTAAAATTTAGAAGCTGTTCTAGCTTAAATTTAGATTTTAACATCAACTCTGTTGATTTGTTGTTCCCTTTCCCTCATTATAGGTGTTGTTTTCCACAAATGTAAAAAGCGCATATTTTCCATTAGAGAACTATTTAGTTTTGCAAGACATTGTGCTAACTAACAACTGTAAAATTATCTCATGGAACCCAAGATAATAAGCCATAGAATATTCACAATCTAGTACGAAATATACATATATATATAAAGATTAAATGTTTTAATATTCTCTTATTATATTCTAACAAAAGTTTTAAAAGTGTTGCAAAATAAAGTTATTATATATAAATAAAATTTTCACTTTTAATGAATAGGGTGAGTGAGTGAGAGAATATTAACGTCGCACTGATTAGCAACACGAGGGCTTTTGGCGACGGTCTGCGTAATTTTGAACCATGGTCAAGTGACGCAGACAACACCTGAGCTGGCACCCCCTCTCCTAACTACCACACCAATAGGAGGACGTTTGAGCTCTCGACAGATTTAGCGTGCATCGCTCCCCTACACGGCGGATCTTTAGTGGTACTAGGATCGAACTTATGACACGCTAGCCATGTTCCGATGCCTAGACCACTCAGCCACCGCGGCCGCTTTAATGAGTAGGGGGATGACTTTTAGATACTTGTAACTATACAAACTTCATAGAGAACGTGAATACATTTTGCATACTTATTTATTTATTCTCAATTTTTTTGTGACTGTAGGAAACCCTGGGGTATGAATTGTGGAACCCCAGGGTTCCGTAGAACACAGTTTGAACACCACTGCCATAATCTAACAGAACACTAAAAAGAGGAGCGTGTCAGAATCAGTAAAGAAACCCTTAAATGGCTAAATAATGGGCCCCACCATCATTTATAAAATTGTTATGGCTGATGAAACGTAAATACTGTTTCTTGACATTTTAACAAGTCAAGAAACAAAGTATGGGTCTTTGAAGATGATCCCACACCGACAATGGTTAAAAGACAATGAGCAATGAAAAAAGTAATGCATGCCGTTTTCTTCAGAAGTACGGAATTGGTCAAATCCATCAAATTGGAAGGATCAAAGACAATAACAGCAAACTGATATACTACTAACTGTCTTCCAGAAATAAATTCTCCAAGAAACAAATGTTAGGGGACTAATGCTTCACCATAACAATGCATCTTCCCATTCAGCTGGATTAACAGTTGAGTTTCTTAAATAAAAACTAATTAAAGTGATTGAACATATCTAAAAAAGAACTGACATGTATGTCATTTTCATTCAGAAAAAGAGATTAATGTGGCTATAAATGCATTTCTTTTATCAATTGCAAGAAATGAATGGTTTGAGGCCTTTAACCTGTGAAAAATTCGTTTACAAAAATGCAATGATGCTGGAGGAGACTACTTTGCACACTCCGAAAATTTTGTAAGAATAACTTTAAAGACCTAGGTGTATCTCAAAAATTTTAGAATGACCCTCGTATATATGGAGAGAGAAAAATTTAACATTTACACATTAAATAGTAAATACATTTACATCATAATCAACAAAAGCAATGTCAAATCAATGGAAAAGAATTTGAAGTGCATAGAAAGTTTATTTTGGAGCTTCACATCCAAAGAAAAAAACAGAACAAGCTTTTCTGAAAAATTGTAAAAATAAACAGTATTTTCAAAGTTCTTATCAGAAACAACAAAGCACTTGACTTTCATCTCCAATATTAAACATTACCCTGTCAAAATTCTTTGTAATCAAATCAAAGATAAATGTGATATTTTTTCAAAAGTCCAATAAAACATGCAAACATAAACACAATGTATACATACAGGGCTGCATTAAAACCTACTTTGAGTCCAAAACATTTTTTTATTGGATCCTCTCACTCTCCAAGAAGTGAAGTACACAGAATATACATAGCAATAAATAAAATTAAACTTTATAATGTGAAAAACTAAAATAAATCTTAAATTTTCATTAATAAAAAAAATTTAAAATACAATACATTCTAGTTTATCTAAAAAGTTTGACCAGTTTGTTGATAAGTTTTCAAAAATTTAAATTTATTTTATTAAATGTTCAAAAAAAAATAAACTAACCATGGAAATAAAATTTGTTAAGAGTTGTAGAGGTTGAACTTCTGCTTGTTGGTCCATGGAAAGTATTTTATGTCCTCTACACTGTTCTCAGACTCTAGATAGATCTGCGCTACAGGCGATCCTGAAGGGTAACTCTCAACTGACCCAGGATATAATTATCTTTATTAACAGAGTAGTTGCAGCCCAAAAAACTACACTGTGTAATGGATACCGGCCCACATAAATATCTTCAGCAATGAGCAGGTTGATAACCAAGCCAAGGAGGCCCAAAATTCCTCTCAACTTTCCAGTAGCCTTACCCTTACCAATGCTGATGCAATAGCCAAATGTAAGCTTACCTCCCATCCAGTTAAGAAGTACTTTACTCCAGAAATTAACCGCAATTGTGTAATTTCAACTATCATAGCCAGACTATGTATAAGACACTTTAAAGAGATGAAAATATCCCCTGATGGCCAAAGAAGTTGCTTGACCTCACTGTCCTGACATTCAACTTTCATATTTTTAATTGTCCTTCTATATTGGCTAAGCTCCACAACACAGACACCTAAACCCCATGGACCATCAAATGCTTTATTTGCCGAATGTCTTCAACATAGAAAGGGCCATTATGGATGCCTTAAGTGCCATTTGATTTCCTTCAAACAAAAGTAAACATATAAATATGAATAAATTTTACTTAAAAATTCTGTTCTTTAGTCTTTAAACTACCTATACTAACAATTTTTTATCATTGTAATTAACAGCCAATGCATTTTGTTTAATGCATAAAACAGCTAAATATTCAGTTTTGATTTACAGCAAGTTTCAAGAATACTTTTTTACATGTTTTAATACTGAGAAGGACTAGTTACCAGATGCATCTGATATGGACAAAATTAAATATATTTGAAAGATAATTCTATATTTGGAAATGTTTATATTATTTTTGTGTTCTTTATTAACTGCAGATTATCACTGAGTACAGCTATCTATCAGAAAAGTAAATTTTATTTACGAATCTTATCATAATGGCAGTTTAAAAGCCCCTAGACATTTGTCTATGCCATTAGACATTTGTCTAATGTACAGCCCTGTACATTATATATGCATGATATTTTGAAAACGCTTTAATGAGGCTCTTTTATACCAAAAAAACTAAATTACGCAAACAAAGCTGTGCACATGCAATTATATATGTGATTGAATTATTTTAAAATTGCTAACATAATAAACCCCTTATGAGTGAAAGGACGTTGATGGGCGTAATTTAAAAAAAAACATAGTAAACAATTTCAGCATGATAATTTTTATACATCACTCACTATTTAAATAAATAATCCTTGAGTTATTAGATCAGAAATAAATAAATTGCAGGAGAACACAATCTATTTTCTTTAAAATATTATTTCAATCATCAAAAAATAGGGAGCACCTGAGATAACAAAGAAAAACTCTTGAAATGTAAATATTAGAAATGTAATAGAAAAATAATAAAATGAGTAGAACAAAACAACTGTAATTCTTATATTTCTTGTTCATAAAGTAGATAATATGGTATCAATAATTGTTATTGATTATGTTACTACTATTTTTAATTAACATTAATGTAAAATAATTGGACTTTTAAAAACTTTATTTCTCATATTAAACTTATTTCATTAAAAAAAAGAAAGAATTCAAAGTGTTCAAGCTCAGCTGAGATATACTGAACAAATATTAATTAATGAAATGCCTAAAATAGTTTGTAATTCGTCCAATGTGCTAAATTACAGCTGGTTAATGAAAAAATAATATCAATTGAAAAAGCATGTTATAAACCAAGAAATTCATTGGAAATACAAATTATTTTTTACAACAGCAATAAGATGCATTAACATTTCATTATAAACATAAATCAAATTAAATCATACAGAACCAGAGATAGAAATTCTCTTTGAAAAACATGCATAATATATTATGTGATAAAAATCCTCTACCATTATCATTTACAATTACAAGAAATATTAGCTGTAAAAAAATTAAAATAAAATCAACTATTCAAATTGTTCAGAATTATTGGAAAAATTATCCGCTCTTTGCTTATATTAATTCCAATATCATAGTTCTATTGCACTGAGTTTTTGAAAAACACTCTATAATACACTTTACAAGAATTCTTAAAAACCATTATGTAATGGTATGCATACTTCAAATCCGATTTCTTTTTCATGAAAAAAGTTCAAATTACCTAGTTTGATCCATACATAAAAAAATCAATTAGTATATTAAATTACTAAACTTAAATTATGCTGCAATTGTATTAAACCTTACTCAACTAATGTTCTGAGTTATTTTATTTTGAAAGAAAAATCAAATACCATTATTTAATGCAAAATAGTAATATTTTGAATCAAAAATTTGTCTAAATGCACTAAGTACATCAAACATATAGTTGTTTTACATTATTATTTCCATGTGTTTATCTCAGACCAGCATATTTTTCAATATTCAACAATAACCATTACTAAAAAAACTGAAGCATTATATTGAAGACTCAAAAGTGTATCTGTGTGTGTATGTTTATCATAAGTAATCACAAGGAAAAATATATAAATAACAGATTAATGTAATTTATATATTCTTTTAATATATAAATTACATAAATTAGCATGAAGATATAAAATTTTCTAAACAAGACTTTTGAAAATACTTAAGAAGAAAACAATTAACTTTAAGAACTTTTATTATAAGGATTACCTTATTTGTAATATATATGTTTACTACTATAAAATACACTTTTTCAATAAGATACATAACATCCCTTCAACTAACAAATGGAATTCATAATTAAACAAAAAAGGTTTTCTATTAATTTTAGAAAACTTATTTTTATGCATTTTACCTCACGTATTGCTGCATGAGGACAACCTCCAGTTTCCACAGCTTTGATTCGATCTTCAGATAAAGCTTTATTTTTCACTAGAAACTCCCAATCTTCTCTAAAAAATGAACTTATCATTATTTTCCTAATCATAAAATCTTAATTAGTATAATATCTCAAAAAAAAAAAATTCAGATAACAGATTTCATTAAAATTAGAGAGATTTAAAAAATATTTACTTCACTTTGTGAATAGAAAATATGGTAAAATATAGTATACAACTTCATACAAATATTTTTAAAATAATAAAGCTATAGAATTAGCGATCAAAAATAGAAATCAATTTGATCCCATTCACATTTTATGCCATATTGATTACAAACTTCACAACATTAATTTTTACCGGGTGGCCCAGCGGGTAATGTTTGAAACAAAGTCCAATAGATCCAGAACCGCCTAACTGCTGTCCTTGTTAAAGATGGTGGGCACTTCGAACCTCTTTATCATTAATTGCCCAATATGTCCATTCAATAAACGTCATTAAATTCTTCTCATGTCTCTTATTTGTTTTTATTTTTTCATTTGTTTCAAACATTACCCGCTGGGCCACCCGGTATTATTACATATATAAACTACAAAAGCTGTGAAATCAGAATTATATATTAGTATAAACATATAAAAATTATTAACGGAAAGTGATTTTATAAATACAGCTTTCATTTTTTTACTCATTTTTTTGTTTTTAAAAAGGAATACAGAAGAGGAAAAACATTCTTAAACTAACAGAATATGTAAAGCCTTATAATCACCTTGTAAATATATCATTAGTAACAATGCAGAGATTGTGCTTGTCTCTCATATATTTACTAAGAGCTAAAACCAAAGCAGTTTTTCCTGAGCCTACTGGTCCTCCAATACCTACAGTGAAAGCTCGCTTTTGAAAAATATAAAATGCTTAGATTACAATCATATTTAAATCTAAAATAAATCACTGTATGGATATTAAACATAACATTAGAAAGATAAATAATGACACATTACATCCATAAAATCATAATAAATAATTAATAGCATTCAGAATCAAATAAATAAGGATTAAAAAAGGAAACACATTATAAAGACAAAAAATTCAATATAAAAATCATGCATACCATTAAGAATTGTCTGATACATTTTTCATGAATTTTGCTAAAACACACAACTTAAAAAAAATAGCCTTAAAATTTTACTTTGAAAACAAAGTGCCATATCATGAAATTCATACTTTCTCTTCCCCACTAAATCAAAACATTTGTTAAAAAAAGAAAGCAATGGATACTTACAAAAAAATTAAATACAAAATTATTACTAAGAGAAACTTTTGTGTACATATATGTGTGTATAACCAAGAGCTAAACAGCAGAAGAAATCTGTTTAAATATAAATTTTCTAGTGAGATTTCGCTTTTAATGCCATTATTTGGATAACTTTGTTACATTTTTTTTTTACCAAAATGATTGGCACAGTTAAGGGGTTTTGTACAAACACCCCTACTTGGTCTTTAATGATGTCAACATTGATAACTAAATTTACACTGTATCAAACCATGAAAAAGAACAAAAAGAAAAAATATATATAATAAAAAGCAGCTGATAACTTCTTTTATTATAACTCTAGAACAGTGACTCTCAACCACTGTGCCGTAGCACTTTTGTGTGCCACCAAATTCTTGAAGTATGGCACCAAATTTTTAAAAAATTATTACTTATACTCTGAAGAAAAAAAAATAAAATCTGGAACTGAATGATTCGGTGGTTTTATAGAAATAAACTAAGGGTATTTGTGGCATATTTAATTCATTCCTTCATTGATAAATGGAAGTGCTTTACAGATAATTAAAATTCTTTTAAACTTATTTTATTGTTAGTGTGCCACCAAATTTTGAAATTGTTAAAAGTCTACCTTAACAAAAAAAAGTTGAGAGTCATTGCTCTAGAGGCTGAATTTGAAATTTAGCTTTGACTCTTTTTTTTTTTTTTTCATATCACATCATTAATACTTTCCAGTAGCCAATAGTAAGCCCAATGTATCTTCAATAAAAGCATATTTTTAATTCTATGCATACAAAAATGCTTCAAATATTACATTTGTTTTAAAATCAAAACTTATAAAGAGCTAAACACAAATATAAAATAATGTATGCTGTCATTCCAGATTTAATATCAAGTGCATAAACATGATGAAACTGTCTCTCTCAAACATACATTTTAAATTTTTGAAAAATTTATTTATTTTTTATGTAGAAGCTTTCAAATTCTTGTGTATATATTTCCCTACTATTTATTATTATTATTTTTAAATTATATAATTCAATACACACAAGTTCAGGCAGAAAAATGTAATTATATAGATCAAAAATATTTTAGTTCTTATCTCTTCTAACATTTACTTAGTAATGAAGAATGACACCAAAATCAGAATCAATTATTGTAAGGTAACAGAGAAAGTGTAATGATATGTTGGGATTAAAAATAAAAGTCAGATGTATTAAATACTACGAATGCATACAAAATAATATGTCTAGTAATTAGAAATCAGCAATGTAAATAATGGAAAAACAGAAGGTCAAGCAAACAATATATAATACACTGCCTTTTTTATGTGAAAATAATAAGAAAATACAAACAGATACAATAAATACTACCAGCATTTTAATTTTCAATTTACAAAAATATTTCTTTCAAAATTTGAAAATATTTTACCTTATAAAAACACTCAGTAAATTACTTTTCAATATTTAAATTGCTACCAACCATAACTGCAGTTATTGCATTTCTGTTTAATGCTTAGAGACAAAATAAATTGAAAGAACAAACTATTAACATCTATAATTCATTTATATAATCACAAATCTATTATCAAGATAAATGTTTTTAAGTTCAGTAGTCAAGATTATATATTTATTAAAAGTAACACTTCTTTTTTAATGAATTTTTAGGGTAAAAATATGGACAGTTTATTTTGAAAATAAGAGTATGAAAATGACATTAATATACAATTACAATGCAAGAAAAAAGTAAATTAATTTCTTTCAGAAAGATGGAAAGTCAAAATAACAATTATCAGATAGTAATGATCGGAAAAAAATATTTACATCAAAATGTCCCACAGAACATAGAAAAAAAAATAAGCATAAAATACTCTGAAATGGTTTCCTTTAGTTAATATTTGTAATGTTATTTAATATAATAATGCCAATTAAAATCTAAGCCTTTATTGTTACATAAGGCAGTTTATAAGATTTAATGAAATTGGTTTATGTTTCTACCAGTTTTAATTGCCACTATTATGTTACAGGATCTTATCTATAGTTTGGTATAACCTAAAGACCCCTCAAAAATATAAACAATCAGCACAGCCTTTTCTAAATATTTTTTTTTATGGAATTTTATTATGGAGTACTAGAACTTAAAATGAATCATTGGTTGATATGGTCTTAATTATTTTAGATCCAGCAAAATTTCTTAGTTAATTGGTTTAATATACATTTGAATTAACAATTCACCTTTTGAAAATCTTTACGAGATAGAGGCAGATCTCTAGATATGAAAGTCCCAGGAGAACTCATGTGTTCATGAGTATGACCATGCTCATGACTATGCCCATGGGTTTCATTTTTGGAGCCTTTGACTGAAAAACATAAATCAATTATTCACAAGAAAAAAATCAAACAATTAAAAAATAGAGTTTAAAAACATAAAAATAGTTTTTAGAAAAAAAAGAAAAGAAACTTTACCCCTTTATACCAACCCTTTTTTTTTTTACTTAAAATATTTCAAAAAAGGATATATTTTTTCTAATATATAATTAAATAATATACTTAATAAAACAAGGAAATGGAAGAATTTAATTTTATTTAGGATATATTTTTTCTAATATATAATTAAATAATATACTTAATAAAACAAGGAAATGGAAGAATTTTATTTTAATTTTAAAAAGTTTTTACACCCTTTTTTTTATAACTATGTGTGAAGAATACAAAATGCCTAAATGTTTGCTTTTTGTAAGTACACTATGCAAGCAATGAAGAACATTTACCGTATCTTAAAAAAATTTCTCACATACTTATTGAAATATTTGATGCTCATATTTTTTTTAATTGTTGAGAAGTTCGTATGTGTGTGTGTTGTGAAATTTAAAGCATTGGGATAATGTAAAGTTCTATGTTACAATCAGAACAGAAATATCTCATCTCTATTTGTGTTATCTTCCAATTTTAATTTTTTCTCAAGCAATAAACTGCACATTGACTTTCTGGTCTCTACTTCTTATCAGTGGAAGCAATGACTTCAATAAAATGTCTGTCAGTCTTAAACTTAAGCTCTAAAGCTGGTCACTCACATCTGAAATTTATTCCAGAATGATAGTTTTCCATAATGTGGTTAATGTTTAAACTGTAGTTGTGTTTTTTTCCCCTCCTATCTTAGAGTAGATGACATAAGTTCCATAAAGCAAAGTCAAAAAAAGTGGGGAAAATTTTTCTGCAATAACTTTTTCCTTTTTTTATGATAATTTCAAAAAATTTCACATTTAGATCTCTATGGTCTACTTAGCGCATAATGTTATTGGTTATAACAATTTTTTGTTTGTTTGTTTTTAATTCAGAGCAAGGCTTGGATTCATTCCATATGTCTTAAGAAAAATGAAAAATAATGAAACATTTTTTGGTACTTGCATATAATCATAACACTCAACATAACTCGCCAAGTTGGCAACCCCAATTTCACATGAGTGGTATGCTCTGAATCGGCAATCATGTGCTTCATCTCATATTATGTTGCTGTTGCGATAATATGCAAGCACCCTTATTTTCCATCCATTCACTTCTTCACAGAAATTTGTCCTGTATGAAAAGCTATCATTTCGCTTTTTTTTTTCAATTTTTCCTTCTGCATCTCCTTGAATTTGTTTTCCCTCAAGTGTGCAGTATGTATCTATTCAACAAAAAATCAGTTTATCTTCTAATTCCTGCAAAAAATACTAATTGTTTACTGTAAGACAATATCCTTTATGAAGCAAAGAGATACATCTTGACAACTTGAGATGAAATGTAAAATGTAGAATATTGAAGTTACAGAATTGTGTCTTTACCAGTGTATATTAAAAATTTACCACTCACAACCAGAAACTGATACATGCAATATAAAACATTTCACTCCAAATCTTCCTCTTTTGAATAGAATAAATTGTTTCAATCCTAGCTGCTTTTTTAACAACAAGAAAATTTTGCTCTGGTGCCAATGTTTCATGAAATTTTCGATTAAGATGTTTTAAGAACTGGTTATTATTTTAGTAGTTAAGTGCATTCATGAATTTGCGGATCAAATGCTGCATTATCAGAAAAACACATGTATCATTGAAAAGTTGGACTTGATTATGAAAAATAATTTTAATGAAAATTAGTGTGTATGTTGAATGTCTTTTGCTCCAATAATGATCAATTCCAGGTTTCTACAGAAATAAAAAACATGACCTAACTAAAAAAAGAAATGAGAAAATATCAGTGCCTGTACAGCATGCAGGTAAACCTGTTGTGACCAACTTTGGGTAACACATATGCCGCATGGGCAAACCTGTTAAAGGGTTAAGCAATGAAATTTTAAACTGAAAAATTTGTTTAGTATAAATATTTTCAGGCAATATACTTAAAAATTTTTAAATATATATCAATTGAAAATTAATAAACTAAATCCATTTATAACTATGTAATCAGTTTAAACAGAGTTTGTTAATGGAAGAAAACTAAAAATTAAATGACTATATGCTTAAAGCCAGTGCCGGTTTATCCATTGGGCGCTTGAGGCGGGCACGCAGGGGCCCAGATAAGCTGGACTTAACCAGATTTTTCTGGTAATAAATTTTGATCATCCAGTGCCAAGGAGCCTGTAGATCTTCTGCGGTAAGGGCCCAAAATAAGCTTAAATCAGCAGTGCTTAAAGCACTCTAAATGTTAGTGACAATTATACTAATATAATGTATACAATATTACACATATATTTATCAATTGATCTCAAAAATATTTGTTTTTAAAAACTCAATTAAAATGAAAACATGAAGAATTATGTTCTAATAAAGCTATACAGGTAATATATATACATATTTCTAATAGATGTGATACATGCAGTCTAAACATAAAACACTTCATTTTTAAGTACACAGAAAACTTTTCATTATCTTAATATGTAGTTATGAGTAAGCAACAATATTTAAAAATGCATTAATAACCATTTCTGCAGATCTCCTCTTTAAATGGCAATTATGCTGATAAATAAAATTCACAACCTTAACACAAATTCATTCTGCATTTACATTGAAAATTATATTTTCAATGACCATTCATTTTATACTAAATTAAGTAACAATCCAAAAGATTAAACTTTAAAAAGATTTTTCCCTGTCTTTGTATTTAGTAGTATATCAGGATAAAGTTTTCATTTGAAATATTAGTAAAAAAGAAATTGATGTGCCTATATTATCTTTTTGGAGAAAATTTTCAGTCTACCTATTTTTAAGAAAACCATATTTAGGATCCATTGTAGAAGACCTAATGCGAATCTGAGATCATTAGTTTACATTATACTAAAAGGATTCTGCTTGTTACCAGATCATTTGTTAATAATGTGATAGATGTAATAAATACTATAGATGAGCTATTATTAAGTTAATGAGATCTCCAACTCTTGATCCATAGTATTTGAACATCATATCTTTACACCAGTTTCTTTTCAAATATTTAACTTTCATTTAGTTTACTGTGATGGCGTTTTTGATGTAGTCTTAAAAAATACACTCCTTGGTATTTAAGAGAAGATTCCATGAGAGGGTGAAACTGGCTAGTAGTATATTTGGAAAGATACTAAGTTTTTTGTTGGATAAGTCTGCAATAATAATTTTATCTGGACTTAATGCCAATTTCTAATAATTATTGAATTATTCTATCAAGGATATTTTGCAGTTTCACAAATAATACAAAGAGAATAATCAGATCAATAAAAAAATTGTCATCAGCATTTTATTTAACTATTAACTTATGGTTCCAAAATTTCAAAGAATTATTCATAAAAGTGTAATAAAAAATTTGAAAAAGTACACTGCCTTGAGATAAATCTTGTCAGGTAATCCTTTTCATTGATAAACAAGCATCATACAAATTACGGAGTTCCAGCCCCGAAAGTTGATGATCAGGATTAGGTATTCAACTGGGTTCAGAGACAATTTTCTAAAATATGACTTAAATAATTGTTTATTATTATTTTTTAAGTAAATATGTTGCACAAAAAAAAGATTTTTTGAAAAATTATATTTCAAAACATTGAGAATTCTGAACCAAAATATTACAAAAATGTGCCACCTCTAAAAAAAAAATTACAGAAACAAAATTTTTGAAAGAATACAATTCTTCAGTTTAACTATGCTATAAACTAAAAAAAACTCAGGTTTTACTATAAAATTATGAAATACAGATGTTCAACATAAAAAAATACCCTTTTTTTCCCATACATAATTACATTAAAAAATAATTTAATTCAAAAATTATCCTTAGCTTTTAGCACAAAGCATTAATTACAATATAAAGAACAAACTCAAAAAGTTTCATAAGAATATTTCAATTATTTTAAGAAATATCACTAAAACAGTGAGCCATTATGTACAAATATAACATTATTCAGAAAATGCAAAATAATGTTTATATGAGGAGCAAAACATTTTAAGGATTTAGGAAGATAATAAAACTCTCCAGGTTTGTACATGATGCCATCCTAAACCTCATACTTCAAACTTTTACATTTTTGAATGGCTTTTCTTTTTTATGAGACAGTTTTGTTTAATCTGGTTTAGAATGCCTTGTTTGAATCAAAAATTGTCTTATTGCCCAGGAACCAAGAATATCCCTTCATATTTCAGGCCCTAATTCCATTCCTAACTTTCAAAGTAGAGGTAAGAGACCAGCAAACCCAGAATTAAAAAGTATTATTGTAATATAAATCCCCAAGTGGAGTGTTTATAGCTCAACAGAAGTCTCTTTTGAGGTTATGCTCCACACAACAGCGTTGAAACTTTCATTGAAGTTCCGAGTTTCCCTGCAAAGACATTTTTTAGGAGATTTTGATTGCAAAGATTCATGTAGGTCTTTTGGATAGGTTTAATAACTGAATTTGGAAGATCCATTGATTTTTCTTTCAATGTATCTCCAACTAATTTTGCCATCTAGAATTTGCAACAGCTGTTCTTTTGAGCATTGACCATGCATCTGATTTTTCTCACCAGAGCAGCAATGAAAAATGGCTGCAACAGCAGCCTTTTGCATATCTTCCAAATTGCCAACATTGCTTCGAATTGCAATACCATAATAGTTCTGCCCCTTATTTATCAACCTGTCAGTCAGTTTTCCCCAAGACTTTTTATGTTCTTTTTCAATTTTTGCAGACATCCACCAACCCTCTTCTGCACATGTCCAATGCCTTCCACCTTTTCAACAGTCTTTACCATATATGTGTTTTTTACGGCTTCAAACACTTTTGAATCCCTGTCACTGTGATACTCAGAATATTGCAGTTTTCATAGATATTTTGAGTACTCAAACATTCTGAAAACACTGACAGGCTCTCTCTTTTCCAGAACTACCAGCAAAATTTGAGCACGTGATTTTTCTTCGAAATATTTAGTTTCTTCACAACATATTCTGCAATAAGAATATAAAATTTCTATATCCAACACTTAGCCAGTGTCAATGGATAAAACTGTTGCATGGCCATTCAAAGAGAAATAACCCCAACATTGCCATGTTCCAATCACTGACACACCACAGCTGATAACTTTATTTTTATCATGCTTTATTTCCCTCACTGCTTCTGCAACCTTTAACATGTTTTCTTCCACAACAAGTGATATGTGTTCTAAAATAGATTTCTCTTGATGTCGAAAAGAGAACTTTGAAAGGAATGGAAGACTAGGTGTTGAACACAACTTTTTTCCTGTGGTGTAATCTTTTCCCACAAGTTTTAAGCCAAGGACAAAACACAAATTAATAATGTTGTTGTTTTTTTTCAATTTTTCCATATGTAGAAAACCCTTTTATAAACGATCGGTTTCTAGATTTTAATGAGAAATTGGAACACAGACCAAACCTTAAGTCCTCAATATGCATTACTCCAGTTAAATGACACGAAAAACAGCATAAAATGGAAAAACTAATAAAAAAATTTTAATGCATAATGCGGACCTTACATTCGTCAGAATTATTATTATTAGGAACACCTGTACCTGAAAGGGTGCTGTTCTCTTTCAGTTTTGTCGCACTTGCACTGGAAGCATCTGACTCCCTTTTTCGAGTGAAGCGATTTCCGTAAAATTTCCTCTTTTTATGCCTCACAGATCTTGTTTTTGGCATGATAACTTTATAGTAATAAAAAGTCTCTAAAATTCAAAATAAAAGTACTGATAAAAAAGATTTGAAGAGCGCCATTGTTAAAACAGTTATAATTATAGGTTTTTGTGGGATGTGGAGCAACAAAGGCTATGAGGTCGATTCATCACTAGAGAGCGCTGCGATCGTGGCTATTATCACGTGATTAACAACGTGTGATCATGTAAGCAAATAACAGCTAATCGTATGACACTTGTGGTTGCGCGGTAACTTTCGAATTTGCAAACATTATTATTTTATATTCTTTTTAGTACTTTAAATATATTTTCTACTATTTTAGTTTTTGTATTGTGACCAAATATATATATAGTTTTAGTTTATAGTATTAGATTTAAGTGTTTAGTTTATACTTCTATCCTTTGGCTTCGAATTTCTGTATTCTTTTAGGTTTAGTAATTATTTTTTATTAGTACTAGCCACATTGTGATTAAAAAATTATGCAACGCTCTTTTGAACAAATTGCTTCTGGAAATTGGAGAAATCTACTAATATCACAAATCATCATGTAAGCGAATTTTTCCGAGAAAAATTCGTGCAGACTGTAAATAGGGAGTGGCTCGCCGAAACAAAAAATTGTTTTGACTACTGAAAAGTCAGCAAGAGCGATTAGTTAATACTTCGGCTGTTGAATAGGACGGAAAACTGCTAATCAACTTATTATGATGATTGGATAATAGAGATTCCACGTAAATGTATAACCGTTACCTGAATATATTGCTTATTTGTATTTCTAGACACTGTTAGTTGTGTCTGAGTGCTGTGAAGACCTCCTGGGATTTAAGTGAATTCTAGTGTTGTGGCATTTCTAAGGATTGTTTTTAAACAATAAGTTTTCATTGCTCCTCAACCGTTCTTTGTAAGCAAATGTATTTATTTCTTACCGAATTTGTGACTATATTTTTTTTTTTCATAGAAACTTCTTGTAATTTCAAAAAAGCCTGGGAATTTAACTGTTATTTTCATATAAAGTTTCCTTTTTGCTGTTTTTGAAAATTCATTTCAGTATTATTGTTAGGACATCAAAGTTTTTAATGTTAATCATTCTTTTATTTTTTAAAACTGTAAGGAAATATTTGTTTGGTTTACATCTATTAGACAATTTATACGCGATTCAATAACTCATAAGAAATCATTTGTAATAAAGAATAATCCAAAAAATTTAATCATTATTTCTAGAAATTATGTATTAACATGATTCCTTTCTTTAACTTAATAGTGTAAGAGTATTTTCTTTTTTAAACTTTGAAGACAGTCTAAAGAGAAATTTCTAAAAGAAATTTCAAACCATTGTAAATGATAATTACTAAGTAAAGTCAGACAATCAAAGCTGCCAAATGTGTTATTTCATTACAGATTCATCATATATTTCGAAAGATCTTACTATGTCTTGGGAATTTTTATAGAACAGTTGTTTAAAAAATTAGTATACAATAAACAATGTTTCAATTTTATATATCCATATTGATGCAAATAAAGATTGAAACTGACCAAAAAAAATACTCTTTTGGAATACATCTTAGAAAAAATACTCTTCACATGAGTACATAATGAAGCAATGTCACTGATAGTCTTTCAATAAAATATGAAAAATGCATTTTTTAAATTGCAATGAATTTTTTAGTTAAAAAAATAAAATTTTCACATGCTTCACTTATCCTTACTATATTTTGAAATACACTCGGATCCTCACATTGGATGATGAAGATTGAAATCTCCAAATATAAAAGCTGGGTCTGGGAGACATTTTAAAAAGGTTTTAATTAATAAAATGTTGAGAAACGCAGGGAGCGTAAATATTAATTAAGTAGCATGAAAAAGCATTGATATTAATTTTTATAATCAGGATTTCTAAGTCTTTCGCTTGATCCAATTTTAATGGAATTTGTCGGATGGAAAAATATTCTGGAACTGCAATAATTATACCCCCTCTTGGTCCGCCTTGTCTATCCATTCTGAAAACATTTTTTTTTTCGAGGAAATTGAGTACGTCATCATTTTTTAAAAAGGTTTCTTGGAAGAACTTTCCTTAAAAAAGGAAAAAAATTTTAACCATATGGATTTATTTTTAATGCCTCTACAATTTCGTTTCAGAAAAATAATCGCTAAAGTAGTGCAAGCTTATGGTTCCAAAATTTCAAAGAATTATGCATAAAAGTATAATAAAAATATTAGAAAAATTACACCGCCTAGAGATAAATCTTGTCAGGTAATCCTTTTCATTGGTAAACAAGCACCTCTTCCTACGTCTAATTTGAAAAGGTAGCAAGTGTCGCACAAAGTATGGAGTTCCAGTCCCAAAAGGGGATGAACCATCTCATTAAAATTGATAAATAAATTTACAGAGGAATGGAATTACACAAATTTATGAAAAACCCGAAAAGGATAAATATATAAACAAACTGCATTATTTGCTTGTTAAATCTGTGTTGATCGACGAAATTGCTCATTTTATTTGGTCATGCTACTTTTAACGAACTGATTGAACACAAGTTCCGGGAATATTTTATAATTGCTACAGATGCATCTAAAAACCAACATATTACTTCAAAAGCAGGTGCTACACAAAATCGTTCCTTCACTTGTAAAATTTAGGCTGTGGTAGCCAAGTGGCCAAAGTATCGGGTCCTGGCAGGCATGCCATAATTTCGAGCCCTGTACCACTAAAGACCCTCCGTGTAGGGGAGCGATGCACGTTAAATCTGTCGAGAGCTCAAACGTCCTCCCGTTGGTGTGGTAGTTAGGAGAGGGGGATGTCAAATCTGGTGTCGTCCTCGTCACTTGACCATGGTTCAAAAGTACGAGGTCCGTCGCCAAAAGCCCTCAAAATTAACTCGATTAATTCCATTTTCAGAGATGAAATGCTATTTGCCAAGCTTTGAATGTATTCACAGAATTTAATGGAAAAATGCTCATTTTATCAGACAATTATTCAGTTTTATTTGCTCTACAAAATCTCTCAATCAAGTCAGCTAAAGTAATTCATAAACTGGCCTCTACAATACATATCCATTCACAATATAATACGCAATTTGATATTTCTTTAAATTATATATATATACTAGTCACACTCAAATATTTTTTAGAATGAACAAGAGGATAAAATACAAAGAGTCGCAACGGAATTTGATGCAAATATTGACTGGGTAGCCTCAGAAAAAAATTTATACATATGCTCACACCAAAACTCACTACAGAAAAATGACCAAAACTTCTATTGTAGTAAATACTTTGAAATATATTTTGGGGAACATACCATCCATTGATACATCGAATCGGACAATAAGCAGTAAGTTAATAATAACGTTGTACTATTTAGCTACACGAGGGCTTTTGGTGACGGATCTCGTAATTTCCAACCATGGTCAAGCGACGAGGACGACATCTGAGCTTTATGTATAAAATGTGTTGCGATTCTACTGTTTTTGAAAAGATTAAATATAAAATGGTGAGGATAGACACAAACAAAAAATAATGGAACCTTGTTGAGTTTTCGGGAAATACCAATGTTAAGTCTATTAGTCGTGATAAGAAGAGATTTTAATTTTGTCTTTAAAAAATTGGATAATGAATTGGCAGCATATATGCGCGTTTCCAGTAATGGGTGCGGTTGCGGTATCCGAGTGATCATGACTTCGAACTCGTGATCGGCGTGGTAGAGTCACGGGTTCGAACCCTAGTGCCTCTGAAGACCCATTGTGTAGAATGGCTACTGCTCGTTAAATCTGTCGAAGCACAAAGTCTCCCTTTGGCGCTATATGGAAGCTAGGAGAAGGAAGAACTATAGCTCAGGTGTCATTCTCATCACTTGACTATGGTTCAAAATTACCAGATACTTCGCCAATAGCTTTTGTGTTGCTTCAGAGTGTAACTTAAATTAAAAATCAATCCATGGTTAGGGAACAATAGCATTCTCAAATAAGTGTTGAAAATATTTTTAAATAAGTATTCGTTTACTATGGTTAAAGTTTTTTTCGAAAAATTTTGCTGGAAATTTGTCTGTTTTTGTGCTTTCGTTTCTGGCCGTTTTAATAGCTGTATTTAATTCCAAGATATACTAAATGTCTTGTCAAGTTTGTCTTCTTTTTTTTTTTTTTAGATAATCCAAAGGGGGAGGTTCATGAAAAATTGTGAGAAGTTAAAAATTCATCAAAAATATTGGTTTCAATCTGAGGTGGAGTGAAACATATCCATTGTAAACTTGAAGAATATATAATCTTGGTTCTGGATCTTTTGTTAGGTGTAAAAATTTTCACAGAATCTTGAATGAGAATTGCAATAGTTCTCATTCGGTCTTTGTTCTTAAGATTTTTCTATACTAAGTAATTGTAGTGATTTATTTTTATTATGTTTAATTTAATCAGTCTCAAAACGCAACTCAAATTAAAAAGATGTACGCAAAGACTTTATTTTTTTCATTCAAATTTATTAACCAAAATTTCGAGATTAATTACAATATTTTTTTACGATACTGTTAATAGTGAATACAGGTAAATTAATTTATACAGCGAGATAAATCAGATGAAAGGTATTATTCAAAAAACCATAACAAAATAAGTAAATATATTTATATCTAACATGAATATTGAAAGTTCTGAAATGTAGAAACTGACATTTAATATATGAATTCTAATGTTACTTCTAGGCTTGTATTCCAATCAAATGACATGCTTCACAGTCCACCAATAGAACATTTCAACGGCATTCTACAGAAAATCTTCCTCACTATTCTCTTCTACGACATTCTTTAATCTTGTGCGGGAAAGCAACAAGTTAACACTCTTTTGGAATTATTTCAGAGAAAGCAGTCATCGCACATTAATATTTCTCAATTTTTCCATAGAATGACAGATTTTGGCATATCGCCTTTCTTCTCTGGCCACTCCTAAGCTGTAAAAAAAATCAGGATTATATTTCAATCCAGTAATTTGCATGGCAATCCACTTCAGAACACTTCAATGACATTTTCCAGAAAAACTCTTCGTTATTCTTCTCTTTTACGACATTTTTTTTTTGTCTCGTGCGTGACAAACAAACATTCCTTCAGAATTATTTCGGAGTAAGCAAGCAATGCACATTTCTCTATTCTTCCAACAGAATGACAGATTTTAATATATTTTCCTGCTCTTCTGGCATCTTGCAAACAGATAAAAATGGATGCTTTGTATTCGGTGTCAGATTTATGTTTAACAGTTCGTTAGAACAATTAAGCTGCAATAGCTTCTAAACGCTATTCTAAAGTATCAACATTTGTACTTCGAATTATTTTGTTTTAAAAAAATCTTTATTCTCTCCAATTCCCTACTACTTTTCATCTTTTTTAATAAACAATTCTTTCAAAAAAAATTTTCTTCTATTCTCTTCGAGCATTGTGATAAGATAACGTCCTTTATTTAGATCGTGAAATGCTCTTAAGAAATGAATTCATTTTGGTTTGGATGTTAAAAAAGATCATATCACTAGTATAGTTTTAAATCACCCAATGTGTTTATTTCCAAAGTCTTTATCTGCGGGCCTTAAATGTTCCATCGAAGTATTTGGAAAAAAATGCCTTAATGATGGCTTGTACATTTGTACATTTTTCCTATAGTTTTCTATTGGAGATCTAAGTTATCAGAAGTTATAAAAAAATTCTACATATATAAATTCTGTTTAGTGTTCTCTTTCAAAACTATTGAAATATTCTTACAAAAGTTCTAAACTCTATTGAGAAACAAGTTGAGCCTTCTGAATCCCTAAGGCTTCACAAAATTTAAAAATTGCTGGTGATTGTACGGTTGGAACTTTCTTCTTGTGTCTTTTCTTTTGCAATGCTGTTAAATATGGCTCGGGATATTTAATTGGATTAAATTCTGTTTTGATTCCTAAAGCCTCACATGTTTTGTAAATCATAAGACTGTGAACTACTGGAAGGGAATTGTTACTTTTCAATTTGTTTTGAACAATGGGAACATTCGTCTGATTTTCACATTTTTGGATATCATGGCTTTGATTTTCTATTGGTTCAAACTGAACTTTGATATCCAAGGCACCACAGATCTTGAATACCATTAATGAATGGATGACAGGAATAACCTTTCTTTCTATTTTTGGTTGCTTTAGCTTTTGGGCCGAAGATTTCATTTGAGAATCGGATGTGGCATCAAGTTTCAGTAATAAGTAGTATTTAAAAAAATTCACCGACGGTAACGTACACAAAAATCTGGATCACATTGGGGAGATTCCCTTGAGTTAAAATCGCAAAAATGAAAGGGAGATAGTAAAAAATTCCCTCCAAAATCCGTCGAATATCCATCATTATATATTAATAACAACAACTCTATAAAATACCCCGGAAATGTTTAAAAATCACAATTCGCAAGATTCAAGTCGCAAAATCACAATTCACCGCTAAACTAGCAATATACTTAAAAATGAAAAAGAAATTGGTGGATTTCATTGTTTCCGAGTTATCTATTGCCGTGGTATATTGTTGAGTCAAATATACTATAGCAATAAACAATGAAAAAGATATATTGTTACCTTTAGTGTGTCGTAGTATTTAGACATTAAAATGAGTCTTTAAAATAACCACTTCAGTTTTTGCTAATATGATTCAGTATTTGAAGGGATATCTATATACTGACAACAGCAGAAGAAAATTTTATGTATATTGTTTTTCTCTTTTTAAATGAAAATTACAATTTGGAAAATTTTTTCAATCTATTTTGTACAGAAGAAAATACACAGCAAAGTTCCCCTTCAATATAGATGTTGATATATTTTTTATAATTGTACACCCACTTTTAGTTTACATCAGTGCTTTCAATATTTGTGAACCAATTTTCAATCATAATTTTCATCGCGCCCCCTCATACAATAACAATGTATTGAATGCAATAAAAAAGTACTTTGACGCTAAAGTTACAATACGATCTTAATTATAAAACGTACAAATTATAAAGATAAGTATTAAATTTTGTATATGTTACTTTTAACCCCTTTAAGGCTTTTCTTGAGCTGAGCTCTTCTAGGCGAAACGTACCACCCTGGCTCATCCCAAGTGTAGCTCGGGCACTACGAAAATTTACACTGTGCAATCGGTCTTTCTCAAATTATTTCGCATGAGTTTTTTATGGTTTCAAATAATTCATAAGTACCTCTTGGTGGAGCTTTCCGCAAAAAGAGGACGTCCTTCTACTAAAGCACCCCCTTCCCTGTACGCTTGTCTGAAAGACAATTTGTTGACTGTATTCTTCCGACAGAGAAGAAAATTAATTCAACACGACAGCGTATTATTTGCTGCTTAAAGAGAGACAGTAAAGGGAAGAAGGCAAAAAGAGAAACAAGATTCTACTGTCTAAAGGTTGCGATATTGGGTTAGGGGTGAAATTGTGGAATATGCCACTGGTCCGCCAAATTTTGAAAAATCGCCAACTTAGCGCGTTTTTATAATGCGATCCGACTTCTCCCTGACCGATACAAAAATCACGCGGTTTACCAGATTTGGCGCATTTATCAATTTGGCGAAAAAACACTTGGAGGATAAGTGGCCGATTCGACAATTCAACCGGGTTATGTACAGTATCGCGGTTTCGAATTTATCATACACGATCAAATTTTGATTAATAATTTCATAATCATTTACGTAAATACAAAAGATGCAAATAAAATTTGTATTCAAGATAAAAACTAGGTATTCTAAGCTTTAGATTTATAGTTGATGTGAATTGACTCCAAAGTCTAATGATTTCTGCCGTACAGAAAACCAACATTAGAGGTAAATTATTCATTTATGTAAATAGATTTTCTTACATTTATTTTTAGGAAATTTTTTATGCGAATGAAGTTATTATGTTTGAAAACAAATGTATGTTTGAAAATAAGTATAAAAAATTGACATTTTTTTTATCTATAATCCAGATATAACATGAACCTGGAAGGGGTTAAGTTATATAT